>JAFISD010000119.1:0-92499 GCA_022560085.1 Helminthosporium solani
AAATACTCCTATACTACTATTAGCTAATTATAAAATATACTCTTTAGTAAGTATTATAAATATTCTTATAATCTCTAGGAGCTCTAGAATAGCCTTATTTAGAATATAATCCTATAAGATCTTTTAGTATATTAATTAACTCTAGTCTAGAGCTATATATACTATAATTATATCTAGGATATCCTAAGTAGCTAGTGGGCCTATTACCTCTAATAGGTTATATACTCTAGCTTATAGAAATAGCGCGTGCTATTCTCTATACTAAGCTTTTAGCTTATATATACTATACTTAGCTTTCTTTAGGTAGGCTCTATACTTAGCTTTTATATAGTACTTAGTAGCTATATTACTTAGTATAAGGTCTTTCTTAAGAGCGTAAATAAGCTTCTAAAAGGATAGTTTATTATTAAGAGAGCTAGCTATAAGTATAGAGTAAAGTAGATTTAAATCTACTATAGTATTTACCTAATTCTATAAGTTCTAGATACTTACTATAGTTATTATCTAGTTACTTTTAAGAGCTTAGTAGTAGTTTAGTATTTAGGTATACTTAGTTAGATTACTAGAGAGCCCTATAGGATACTTTAGGTAGCTTTCCTAGATTACTCTAGAGTTATTACTATTAGGGTTAATATAATCCTAGATACTCTTATTTATAGTAATAATTTTAAACTATATAAACTAATATAGCTAGCTTTTTTAATCTTAGAGCTAGTATTTAAGTATTACTAAAGTACTACCTAGCTTTAGTTAAGCTACTTATAGGTAATCTATAATTTAGATAAGTAATTATATCTAGTAGAGGTACTAAAGAGGCTCTAAGAGAGCTTAGGATATAGTAGGTCCCTAGTACTTAGCTTATAAAGCTAGGGATTAAGGTTAGGATAATTCTAGATTATCTAGTTAGTAAGGGATAGGCTAGATAGAACTTTTAACTATTTAGTACTTAGTAGCTAAGGATAATATAGTAGAGAATTAATACTATAGATTTAAAATACTAGGTTTATAACTATAGGAGGAAAATAGAGCTCTAGAACTAAAGGTTAGGTAATCTATTAGAGTAAATTACTAAAGCTATAAGAGCTTTAGATTAGATAAGACTATATATAAAAAAAAGTAAAGAAAAGTACCTCCAAGCTATACGAGAGGACCAAGCTAAGCTAAGCTTAGCTCAATGCGCTCTCAGAGAGCTGATCACGTGATCAGCTCTAGGTAGGCCTCATGCGACATTTCATAATACTGGTATGAGTCCCTAACCTCTTAGAAAGCGAGACGAATATGAGACGCTTCTATTAATGTCACGTGGCGCATAAGGCTGTCTAATATGGAAGATACCACCTATTTCCCTCACCTGTACTCCCTTTACAACCTGTCTTTCCCTTTCACACCTCTTTTACTATAGATGGCTATTACCTCTACTAATAGAGTAGATGCTACGTATATAGCTAGCATTTACCTCTACACTAATACACAAACTTTATACGATACTTTTGTTTATATTGCTATTTTCTCTGCCACCCCATGCTCTAGGCCACCTTGAACACTACATTAATAGAATAAGGTTAGATAGTAGTTGATAGTTGTATGTGTGGGTTGGTTGATACATTTGTGTTGCTTTTGTATTACTTAGTGTGTTACTTTAGAAACTCTAGATCTTATAACCTTGATCCATCTATATGTATCATCTACCTATCATCTACCCATCATCTACCCATTATCTACCCATCATCTACCCATCATCTACCCATCATCTACCCACTCTATCCACACCATCCCACGCACCCACCCCTCCAAACACAAAACTCACCAAAACCCCCCAAATCCAAATTAACTTCTACAAACCCTACATCAAGACTGCACAATCATACCATAATGAATAATCCCATTCCCTAACTAGCACTAAGGGCCCAGCATCTTACACCTGGCATCCAACACTCAGCATCCAGCAATAAGCAAAGCCCTCTTCCCACGCCCCGTGCTGGGTGTTGGTCCCTGAGGTGGCGGGGTGTGGGATATTGTGGGTTTGTATTATGTATTTTCGATTTCTCTCCCTACATTTACATACATATATGTATGTTTGTAGGTATATCTGTGTCTGCAGGAAGGAAGCGGAGAGGCAAAAGAAAAAACCACAAAACAACCAAAGAAACCTCATCCCAAATGAAACATGAGATTCATTCCATTATTTTCCATTCCACTACACATTAATACATGAAACTATGCAATAACAACAAAAGCAATAACAACAAATATACATGTATGACAAAGGAGGGTATACCCAAAAGCTTTTACCAAAAAAGATTAAAATACCAACATTAACCATTCATCCCTTCACTCACTTCACTTCACTTCACTTCACTTCAGCCATGCATACATGAATCCACCTTCCAAACCACGACCAAGCATTTTCCCACGCACCCACCCTATACGAAAACAGAAAATAAAAGGGAAAAGGGACGGAGAGAAAGGAACAGAAAAGAATGAAGTACAATACTTCATTCGCCAATAACCACCTAACTACAGCACAACAATCTTACTCCCCCTCGCAATCTGCGCCGCCAACTCACTCAAACTCTTCGTTCCCATGATGTCAAAGACACTAATATCCGCACGCATCTCCTCACGGACCCAACTCTTGATCTGCACCGCAAGAAGCGAGTCCACCCCTGCCTCATGAAGGGGCAGACTAGGATTGACATCCTCTTCCGATAAGCCCAAGTCCCTTGCTATCTTCCATTTGAGGCCATACATAGCCGCGCTCTGCGCTTCCGAGATGGATTTTGCGTTGGCTAGCTGCGCCAAAACGGAGAGGCGCGTCTCTTTTTCGGGCGGTGCAGGTGGGGTTTCTGGATGAGTGGTGGCAGTCGCGACGCTTGCTTGAATCGATGCTGCGTGCAGCATGTGCTTCCAGAGTGGTCTGTCGAGATACCCACGTTTCCAGCTCGCTTCTGTGCCTTGGGCTTGAACACCAATCATTGTGTGTCGTGTCGAGGCTTTCCTGTTTCTTTCACCGTCACAATAGTAGTCTAACAGGCCAACCATTTCGGCTTCGCTGATCGGTCGAGCGCATTTGGTATCTTTCATGCGTTGAGTAATGGCTTGTGATTCTGCCACGGTGCCGGCAAAGCTCATCCACCCAAGGTCGATAGAGATAATAGGACATCCGACTGTCGAAAAGTACGTGGCGAAGGCGTCCAGGTATGTATTCGTCGCGGCGTAGTTGGCCTGGGAAACCGATCCGAGAAGACCATTTACCGACGAAAGCAGGATGAAGAAATCCAAGGTATACGGCAACAAGGCGGTGTGAAGATTCTGGGTGCCCTGCACACGGGTGGAAACGGTAGTTGTCCACTGTTCAAAAGTCATTCTCTCGAAGACGGAATCCTATCGCGCTCGTTAGTTCATGTCTAGTGAAGATTACGAAAAGAGAAAACAAGCAGCTAAACTTACTTTGAGTACCAGAGCTCCTTGGACACAGCCCTTGATTGGCGGTAGCTTTAACCTATACGTTGTAAAAACTTCGGTAACTTGCGAAGCGTCTGATACGTCACAGGCCGGAGATTCCACGTGGACACCCTGACTGGAAAGACGAGAGATTAGTTCCTTTGCCGCTGCTGAAGACGGACCCGATCGCGAAAGGAGCAACAAGTGACGCGCGCCACGACGTGCCATCCATCCGCAGATGCTTCGAGCTAGACCACCAAAACCACCAACGATGACATACGTCGCGTTTGGATCCAGAAAGCAGGCAGTGTTGCCAATTGAACCTAGATCTCCTTGTGACAGCGAAGGTCTCTTTGCAATCGCAAGATCTGACGTTGCGATCGTAGAAGCTATATGTTTGTTCACTTCAGTGACAGGCATTGCGCGGCTGATGCAGAGGTTACCATTAACATCTTGGAGTTCGAGCTCAACATCGCTTTCATCATCCGAAGACATATCTCGCACCAATCTTGCAGCATTCTTTACCACGCCAGATCTCTCTTCAAAAGAGGCAACGGCGTAGGAAACGTATTTTGCGACGGTATTCTCAGATCTTAGGACGCGCAGCATACCGTCACTCATTTGGAACTCGGGTGAACCAGGGATATTTGAGCGAGAGCCTTTGCTGCGAATCCAAAGCACACCATTAGTCTTCAAGAGCAGCTCATGCAAAGCAGTGAATTTAGTCTCATCCATATTGGCCAGGAACGGGTTAGTGAACTCCAGCAAGCTCACAACCAACCGGTCGGACAGATTGTGCTTCCCAGCTTCTTCAAGAGACAAAACGTTGACTTCGATTCTGTCGAGTTGTTTCCTCAATGCACAGGCAAAAACGAATCCTTCAGTGTCGTAAACGTCGTAGATGATGGATACTGGCGGCCCACGCGATGCACTCACGTCATCAGAGACAGCTGTAGCAACAATGATACTACACATACGACATTCGAGATCGTCGGAATCATGGAGAACGATATCCGCACCCGAGAAACCATTGTTTTGGAGAACAGTGCTCCAAGTCTCGTGCGTGATGCAAGGACCCGTGGTTCGATACTCATCATCACTTAACCACCAACCTGGTAGAGTACCAAACATGACCTGCGGTAGCCATTGATTGGCTGTAATTTCGAAAAGCACCAGCTTTCCACCTTTCTTGAGTAGTTTGCGGACATTAGTGGTGGTTGCGTTAAGATTGGTGGTCGCATGGAGTACATTCGCAGCTACAACGAGGTCGTAACTGTGTAACTCGAATCCTTGAGCCAATGGATCCTTCGACACGTCGAGCACCAGGAAGTTCATAGTAGGTTCAACTCCATCAAACTTCGTTCTAGCCATAGAGAAGAAAGCAGGTGAAAGGTCCGTAAAGTCATAAGTCTTGATAGCTGATACAGTCCTATCTTCAACCCCCCATTCTCGCGAAACGGCATGCTCGAGAATATGTACAGTTGTTGATCCTGTACCAGCTCCGATTTCCAAGACTTTCATCCCTGGATTCTTGAAAGCAATGAGTTCCATGACGTGTTGAAGACCCTTTTGCGCGTGGTTATTCAGCATCTGATAGTACTGTTCAGCCCAGTTCGACTTAAAGACCGTTTCTACTGGATCCACTTCACCGGATAAGATTCCGCGAAGATACTGCGCCGCCAACACAAGACCTCTACCGTCGACGCTTTCCTGAGCTTCTTTGTCAAGTAGACCTGGAACGGTGCTTTTGTTGAGCAGCGCACTCTCCAAATCCTCTATACTCGCTTTTGACGCAAAGTCTTGCATCCATTGGAGATATATTTTGAGATATGGTCGGGATGGTGTTAGATCTCTGTCACCGAAGTCTCCCAAGAGTTGTGCGCAGATTAGAGAAAATGACCGTGATATGCTTGCATAATGCTGTTTCATCAGCATATCTGACTCCGATCGTTGTAGCGGTAGCGGGGTTTCGCTATAGTTGAGGAAATCAATGTCCGGTAGCCAGACCACTTGGTGGCATAGATGCGCTTCGGAAGTAGCTTCGACGGCTTCGACATCGTCGACAGGCGCATCGACAAACGTGGTCTCCAAGCCAGTGACAGAGACAAGGATCCTGTCACTTTCATTCCAGGCTGACGCAGACGATGTCGTCGTCATCAACGTTCGTTCGGCAACTTTAGCATATGTCTTCAGTGACGCGATTTTTGGCGCTGAAGCGCCTATACCATCCACATACAGCTCCTCAAGTCTCGTAGGAACAGCAGTAGGAACTCGCTTACTGCCACCTTGCACGAGCGCACTCATGATAGTCTGAAAGATGCCATCCAAAGTGATGGGATGAATGACGTGCACCTGAGTCTGGACTGTCGAACTAGCAGTCCATGGAAACGCATTGACGGTGGAGCATGCGTCTTCTGATGACCCAATGGCAACGTTGGAGAGGCTGCGAAAGGCCGTTCCGAAGCTCAAATTCATCTTTTCGAAGAAATCATATAGCGCTGTGGAATCAACATCTTTTGTACAAGTTGTCAG
The DNA here is from genome assembly GCA_022560085.1 of Helminthosporium solani. Lineage (NCBI taxonomy): Eukaryota > Fungi > Ascomycota > Dothideomycetes > Pleosporales > Massarinaceae > Helminthosporium > Helminthosporium solani. The sequence goes on from JAFISD010000119.1 coordinate 5,977, forward strand.
ATCGTAAGTGTTCAGAAGACATGTGTCATGGCCTTCAGCCGCATATTCCAGGCGGATGGAGCCTGTGCAGTTCTGTATCCATGTGCTATCCTGCAAGCTACAGAGATTGAACCGGAAGTCGGACGTGTACTTGGCGGTGTTGGGAATAGGAGTCAGTTCAAGCTGAGACTCTACACCATCTTTGTCGTCAGGCACATGCAGCGCACGAACAAGATCGATGTCAGTGAGACGATAGGATTTGATACGTCTTTCTGTATCTGCTACCCTGCTAGCTGCTTCAATCGCCATGCATATCATGCCGGCAGCAGGGTAGAGAGTGCTTCCACTGACTACATGGTCGCGTACCCAAGGGGTTTCGGAGATCTTAGTGATCTTTCGCCATCTCTGCGCCATCTGTGGTGGTCCATCAGCAAACATAGGCAGCCCTAGTAGATCTGATCGAGACTCTTTGCGCAGGGCTAACTGATGGTACGTCCGGCTTTTGTGCCACTGAGCAGCAGAATGATCGAAAGGGTACATGGGGAGGCCATGGACCATCTGCAAAGTATGTCGGCTATCGTCGTGAAGACCATTTGCGGTCAAAAGATTGACCGAATAACCCAAGCAGTGGAGGCGGCCAACGGCATTGAGGAGTGTGTGAGCGGCGTTCGAATAACGATCCATTACTGGATCGTAACGCATAAACTCCGCATTGTCAAAAGATGCCATAATGTTCTTAATGGGACCTTTCAGTGCGCAATGGGGTCCAATCTCCAAAAGGTCTAGGGGCTCAGCTGATGTTAATTCACTCCCTTGTTGACTGTCCGAATGCAGTCTGATGGCTTTGCTGAGCGCCTCACAAAAGCGTACTGGCGACGCCAAGTTCTTGACCCAATACTCTGGCTCCGCTGCTTGATGGCGACTTATTGGCTCACCGGTAATTGAAGAAACCATGGTACAGTGGTCGTCAGCTTGATGGACTTCGGAGTCAAGAGCTCCAAGTAGTGTTCTATACAAAGGAGAAACTTGCTCAACATGGGGAGAGTGGTAAGCAACTGGAACTTTGAGCTTGCGTGCAAACAGGCCTTCCTCTTCGAGTCGTAGCCTAAGTGCTTCAATGGCCTCCGCATCTCCGGCGAGCGTTACACTGGAGGGACTGTTGTTACATGCAACGACAACTCGTGAAGACGGATTCTTTTGTCGGTATTGGTCGATGTATACCAAAGTATCGCGTTCGGAAAGACCAACTGCCATCATAGCACCACGAGCCGGTGCTCTAGTGAGCTCAACAGCAGCCTTGCCGCGCAGATAGGCTACTTTGATCGCTATCTTGGCGGGAAGTGCGCCCATAGCATATCTAAGTAGACATTAGGAAAACCCAATATTGGAAGATGTCGGGTAACTTACGCAGCCGCAATCTCACCAGAGGAGTGACCGACAACCTTGGTGGGTATGATACCAAAGCTTGCGAGCTGATCAACAAGGGCTATCTGAAGGGCTGTGCAAAGAGGTTGGCTGAGCTCGGGTTCATTGACCCGAGTGTCCTTTTCCGGCTTGTTAATCTCCTCAAGCAAACTCCATTTGCAACCCAGCTCTTCCAACCATGCTTCGGCATTCTCCATAGCCTTTCGGAAGACCGGATATCGCATAAGCTGGAGGCCCATCTGACTATATTGAGCACCCTGACCTGTAAACACAAACAGCGTACTGCGAGCACGGCGGTCCTTGGTTGGTGGGGATGCAATTTTACTCAACTGGGATAGATCTGTTTGGCAGTCGACTACCGCAAAGCTTCTTGTGTGAAGATGGGCTCGCCGTTCCGATAGAGTGTATGCTAGACTATCAAGAGTGTAGGATTTGTAGTTCTCCCCGACATTTCTCGAGAAGAAGTGTTCAAGAGCTTGAGTGAGCCTACCTGTACCCTTCTCGTCCGATCCCGACCATGTAAGCAACTTTGGTAGTGAGTCCACGCGGTCAGTTCCCACATCTTCCCAGCTTGAGGGAGTCAGTGGTGTATCTGGTCGTGACCCGTTCCGTGGGTTTGAACAGCCAAAAAGGGGCGTTGTATCCACGGAGATGTGGTGTCCGTGTAAGTTGTGCGACCGGAGAAAACTGCATGCATCATCGAGCACGACATGTGCGTTAGTACCTCCGAAACCGAACGAATTTACCGAAGCTCTTCGAACGTCACTCGATGGCCATGGAGTACTTTCGATTGGGAACTTGATATTCAAGGCTTCAGCATCAATGCTTGGATTGGGCTTCTCAAAGTTCGCGTTGGGAGGGACGGTCGCCCGTTCTAGGGCTAGAATGGCCTTGATGAGGCCAGCTATTCCGCTCCCACCCCCCAGATGACCAATGTTCGACTTGACGGCACCAATATAGACTGGATCACCAGCAGGTCTCGAAGCGCCAAATACAGTGCCCAAAGCTCGCGCCTCTATGGGATCTCCTACTGGGGTTCCAGTCCCATGTGCTTCGACGAAGGAGGTGTCTTTAGGATCGAGACCAGCGATCCGATAGGTATCTCTAATTAGTGCTACCTGAGCATCTTGAGACGGTGCAGTCAAGCTTGGGGTCCTGCCATCTTGATTGACTCCAGTGGCGCGAATCACAGTGCGAATCGTGTCGCCATTGGCCAAAGCATCCGAGAGCTTCTTGACGACGACGAAACCGAAGCCCTCGCCTCGAGCATAGCCGTTCGCACGATGATCGAAGCTAAAGGATTTGCTTGAGGGAGAGAGCATGGATAGATTGGACATGAATAAGTACTGCTCCACCGATGAGAGTACGTTGGATCCGCCAACCAGGGCCTATGGATCATGTCAGTAGATGCGAATGCAGGGGTTGTATCAGGCGCACCATGGACGCCTCGCCATTGCGAAGTGACTGGCATGCCAAATGTAGGGCTACCAGTCCGCTAGAGCAAGCGGTATCGACGTGAACGCTTGGTCCCCTGAAGTCGTACCACCAGCTTAGTCGATTTGCGAGAATTGACCACGCTGTACCAATACCGGTATATGGTGAAAGCATTTCGGGATCTTTCAAGCTCATCATTCGGTGGTCATCCGAAAAGGATGCAGTGAACACGGCTGTTTTCGAGCCGGCTACAGATTTAAGGGGGATTCCAGCTGTAAAGTAAAAGCATCAGCATAGGTCGTAATCCTTGCAATGGTGGAGGAGGAGGAGGAGGAGGAGGTGGTGGTGGTGGTGATGATGGAGGTGGTGGTGATGGTGGCGAGGGCGGTTGCACCTACCATTTTCCAACGCATGGTAAGAGCTCTCCACCAACCCTCTCTGTTGAGGATCCATTGCGCTTGCTTCCAACGAGCCGATTGAGAAAAAGGCATTGTCGAATGCACCCAATTCCCCACTCATAAAGTGACCGCCTCGAAGATTCAGCTATACATGGTCAATACGGTTTGGTTGTCACGATGACTTGATTGGGCAATGCTTACTGTGTCCAGTCTTGCAGCGTCGTCGTGATAAAAGGCGTCAATGTTGATGCGCTCTGCCGGCATCTCCTTCATCGCACAGCGTCGCTCCTCCATCATCCTCCAGAGACCTTCCGGGGTATCCGCATCATCCGGGAATCTGAAGGCCAGGCCCACGATGGCGAGCGCTTCGTACTCGTTCAGAGATGCCATGGAAGTGGGGAAAAATCAAACAAAAGACGCACAGGCAGGCGTAAACGCAAGCGCAAAAGCACTGTCACTGGGGGCGGGGGGAGTCGTGGACGGTCATGAATACTATATATCTATACGAAATGCCTAGGGCTGGTTCTCTGGTGCTCTGGTGCTGCAGGAAGAGGATGTCAGAAGAAAGAAAGAAAGAAAGGAACTCACTCGACCGAGCTGGATCATCACGAACGACAGGGTCTCGGGAACGGACATTCGCACCCAAGTCAGAAACACGTGGTGATACTGGGGGAGTGCTCGGCCACGGCTATGGCGCAAAACGGGAACTATTCATAGTCCGAGCTACTACATATGTCCTTCGTACATAGTGTGACAGCGACATGGCGGCAGGACCTGACTACTGGGCGTGGTGAAAGACGTTTTGACGCCACTCCAGCCGCGCCCAGCATGTCAGCGGCGGGTGTCGCATACTGTACATGTATCTGTACGGAGTACTCCGTACTGCTACTCAATACAATAGACACCTTCCTGTCCGAGACTGACTACGGCTGTATCCGGTATTGAGTCCACATTGGCGCTGCGGCGGCTTTTCCTTCCACTCACATGGTAGATAGCGGCAACCCCCTAACCATCCCATCGCGTTTGTCGTGTTGAAGGAATCCGCCATACATACGGAGTATTGCACGGAGTACATAGCGTATCCACAAGAGACTAGCACGACCGTCTTGGGCCGGCAATTGAGGCCGTTGGATCCCAGTTGCTGACCTCACCAGCTGCTCTCGCCTCCCACCTGGTAGTAAGTACTCGGGTACTTAGAGTTAACCAACCATCTATGTGCTATCTATTGCCCATTGAGAACTGGTGGAGCCTGCACGCCTCCTGCAGCCACTTTCGTTGCGAATAGACATCGACCTTTACTTTTACACAGAATGACAACGTTGTGCGCGTGGCCTGTATACTCTCGTCTACCTGCGTCGAACAGGTATCTAAACTGCTCTACTCGTCTACGTGTAGATTGCGCGCCCTCCACCCCTTCAGGTGCGCCGCATACCTGCATCGCATAGCATGCATGCCCATGTGCGCGTAAAGCAGGTCGGATGCACAGTCTCCCGCTTCTGGTGTTGGTTCATCCATTTCCACACTGCCCATTCGACAACAGACTGGTCCATGTGTAGCGAGTGCGCACAATTTGAAAGACAACATAGGCCATGATATAAACCGCCCTGTTGAAATCAAGCCCCTCTTCTGTATTCACTCTTCTTTGTACTCCTGTGGCGACCAGGCCATTGCTCGCGGGCGCATTCGGTGGTCTGCATGCCAATTCAATAGGCTGTTGTCCGTCGCAGAAGCAGCCCAAGTCGGGCCAAGTGTTCAGACGCAATCACCTTACTATTTTCTAATTAGATACAACACATTTTCGGAGCGGATAACGAATTGGATGGATCGACCATTGTATACGCGACCGAAGAGGCCCATGTTCCGTTCTACCGGACTTTGCCGCTTCCACGCGGTCAATGTGGGACCAAGACTGTAGCCGCGCCTCTCGTCTCCAGTCCATGCACCGCGATAACTGGTTACAAACCCAGGAATCTTCGACATTTGTCAACCTTTGCTGCTCTGCTGGGAGTTTGTGGGTTTAGCCTGCTTGTTCACACTCACCGCTGCTGTGGGGGAAGAGGGAGTCTCGCCGTTTTTGCCTCTCTCAACCCGCTGGAGTCACTGCCAAGCTTATACCACCATGCCGCCGACCGTCGTGATTTGTCCGGGCGCATGGCAGCTAGAGTCATTCTTTCAACCGCTCAAGGAGGCTTTCGAAGCTCTCGGATATCCTACCGTATGCAAGCTCGCAGATGGCTACCCTGACTACGATGCCGCGAAGCCGCCCCAAATCAATCCAGACACCGCCTACCTCCGGGAGCACGTGCTAGGGCCTCTAGTGGATGAAGGGAAGGAAATAGTCCTTTTCATGCACTCCTACGGCGGAATTTATGGTCCTGCGGCTCTAGACGGGCTCAGCAAGCCGGAAAGAGAGCGGAATGGCTTGGGAGGCGGTATCATTGCTGCCGTTTACACAGCAGCCTTCGTAGCAAGGAAGGGAACTTCAGCCATGTCAGCTATGGGATTCAGTCCTGAGAGTATACCCGCCTGGATCGATCACGATGTAAGTGTATTGGCATATAGTATTACTGGCACCAACACGAGTGCTAACTCCACACAGACTTCAACCGGATACGTCAGGTTCAAAAAGGACCACGCCAAGTTCATGGTATTCCACGATCTGCCCGAGGACGAAGCAGAAAGACTAGCCTCATTACTTCCAAAGCAACCATATACCTGCTTCTCCGAGCCCGTTCACTGGGACCCTTACAGCGATGAAAGCTTCCGCAGTCGCCTTGGTTACATCTACACCGAAGCAGACAGAATCATCCCGCTACGAGTCCAGAAACTATTCACCCAAGCAGGCGGTATCCAGCACACCCTGATGCTGAAAAATAGCTCGCACTCCCCTCACATCGAGATGCCGCAGAAGCTGGCGAAAACAGTCATCGATATGTTACATACATTGACCCGCTAACATTCGCAAATCAAAACAAGCAAAATCCCAATCTCTCGAAATCCAAAAACTTCAAAAGTCAATAGTATAAAAACATGCCCAGTACTTGGTAAAAAGACAACCCACAATCCAGTCCAACCCAACCAATTATATCCCACCCAGCAGAATAACATAACTCACACCTACTATACACTAAACCCCCACGTATTACTCCGTAGTCTACATCCCAATAAAAACCACGAATAGTAGGCCACTCACCCATCTGCGCTATCCCCCCGCCAAGCTGTTGGTGGCCACATACATACATAACAGCAGCCACGAGCAATTACTTGGAGCAAAAGGTACCGTTTGTATCTAGTTAGCGCGATCTATAGCTAGATTCTCACCCAGTGCCATCCAACTCCCGTGGCTTTTGTCACGCGCGACTTGCAAACTGGTTACGAGGCTGTTTGTTGGTTAGCGCTTACATATGTATGTGTCTATGTATGTATGTATCTACCGACCATTCATACCCACGCGTCCGCTCCTCCACCACCGCGCCGTACTTGCGCGCCGGGCCAACGTCCCTCCCGTCAGACATATGTCAGACAATTCAGAACGGCGCCGTCGGATATTTTAATCTAGGAACGGGGCGTTGGGATTCGGACTAGGGGGTCGGAATGCGGGTTTGAATACGAGATGTCGGCGTGGGTGGGAAGTTTACGTATGTAGGTATGCACATCGCTTATGTACATTACCAATCTATCAATCAATCTATCTATTCATCTACTCGCTCGTCCAGGTCGGCGAAGTCTGCTGTTTCACTTTTTTTCGTTCTTTTTTCTTCCTGCACATGTCGATGTTCGTGTCGCGGGGACGCCTACATGGGTTTTTATCGGGGCTGGAAAAACATGGCATATGGGGTGGTTTGGAATCTGGGTCTGCGTCACTTGTGTGTATAGAGTGCAGCATACTCCACATGAATGAAAAAACTAGTCATGTACCCAACCAACCAACTAGCTACATATATAGATAGCTAGCTAGGTAGATAGATAGATAGTCACGTAGTTAGTTGACAAAGACCTCATGAGTTCCTACCTGCATAGATTGACAGCACTACATGCAAGCAAGCTCAAATCCCACCATGCACACACATCCAATAGATACAATTCGTATTATGAATCCTAGCTACCTAGTTCCTAACTAAGTACCTCAACATGCTAACCTACCACCACCACCACCACCACCATCACCAACACATCCCCACAGCGCGCTACATCCTACAATACATCCCCGCTAGGACCCCTGAATCACACTGCTATATAATCCGTACTACACTCCATTCTACCGAGCTTTTCCAAGCTCTACTAGACTATGTTCCTTACATAGATGCATGATTCTATAGTGTATATACTCTTTTCCGACACGCTGCCAAGGCTGTCGCGTTCGCGTTCGCCTTCACCTTCGTATATGTATGTCGCGGTGGCACTGTATCTGTTGTGCTATTTACGAAGGACTCTGATTACGACTAGTTTCGCGTTATCTTTGGTTGAGTGTACGAGGTGTTGCGTTGGCTTTCGTGGTCTGTGTGTTTCGTTTTTTTCTAGGGGTTGGTTTCCGGGACTGTGGGAGTGATGGGTGGGTAGGTTGGTTTTCACGGGTCTATGTGGGGTTCTTTTCCTAGCCGGGTGGATACTTGGATGACTAGTTAGATGGGTAGATGGGTGGGTAGATGGGTGGGTAGTGGGGAGGGAGTAAACGATTCACTGACTGGCTGATTAATTACCAGGATATGGCGGGGATTGCAGTACTGTAGATAGTACACTGGGGGCTGAAGGCGATGCTAGAAAGGCGGCAAGAAGGGTGGGTGGAAGTGACTTCATGTAGTGGTCGCATTTTCTTCTGGGTAAGTTACATGTATTTGATTTGAAGTACTGAATTGACTTGACTTGTGACGATCATATAACTCCGAGTTCGACAACAGCTACATTCCACGCTTCCGCTAAGCATCTAGTAGACCCCTCAAGATGCATGAAGGTCGCTAAAAGAGCTGAAAATGCATAAAGAATTTTCACAGATGTTGGAAAGCTTGGGATTTAAGAGCTAATTGCTTTTTTCCCTTTCATGTGAAATCAAGGAAGCAGAAGGGAGACGGAAAATGATTACCTAGATCAAGTTCATGCACCCTTCCCTCCCCTCTACCTAAAACTTTATTCCGCCACTTCCCATGTTCTCGATCTTCTATTTCGCAAAACATGTATCAGATCTACCAAATTTTCGCCTCTTCAAACCCCACACATCACACGAAAACGCTATTCTAAATCCATGTACACGACAACTCATGTCTGTAAAAACGGGAAATCATGTACCCTCAAACCCCCGCGTCTAGTATACATAAAGGTCACTCCACAGCATCCAGCATGCTGCGCCATCTTCCTCCCACTCAAGTCCGATCTTTAAAGCCCAAAGAGTAAAAGCCAGAGAACATGGCTACCGCAATGTTTACCTCCTTCACCAATCAAAATCCAAGAGCATCAACAAGAAATCTTCAGAACTATTCTTCGTACATCCAATTTCACGATATAAACCGAAAGCAAACAGTCACCCTCCATTCCTCCACTACTTTACCATACCGTCAATATACCTCAATGGCTCTCCATATTCACGACCCCACCTATCTCCCTGCCTGTCCATGAGCGTGGCAAAGATACTGCACCGCTTCACATAAATCTTTCCTCCTTCTAATTCCACCGCCTAGGACACCAGTACGAAAAATATATGCCCGTGGCCCGCCATAAGACTGTGACCGGAAAGTGATGACCACTACCTCCCATCGCAAGCAATTAAAATATCCTTCAACAATCTTCCACACGCACTTTCTCTCGCTCCTCCACTTCTCCATTTCAAAATAGCGATCAGAATCTATGAATGTGCACTCTATATCGAACTTCTTCTCTCGAAAATCAAGATACAAATTGATATGTGGAATTCAACATGATTTTGACTCTCGGGCTTTTTCCTAGTTTTCAAAAAGAGCTCCAAGATCGTATATATGGAGAATTTGTCGCCTTGGGGCGGATATCAAAAAAAAGAATGACAGGATCTATGGAGGGTTTTTGGTTTTGACTCTTCCTATTGCTACGACCTAGGTCTAAAAAAACTACAGGATCGTATATATGGACGATTTGTGCGTTCGATCCTTCTATTTCTACGAGCACCGAGAGGATTTCACACCATAATATCATATCTATGATTCCTTCCCTCTTCGAAATCATATGATGACTGGATTGATTTGCGTATGTTTGATAGTTTTACTCTGCCAAGGTGCTTCGCGATTGAGTATATTTACTAAACACTACATGATTCCGCGCTATCTATATTTCCAAAAGCGATTCTCTAAAAGAAAGCATGGTGATGGATTTCTCAGCATTAAGGAAGAAAAAACCTAATGCAAAACTTTTCTTGTCTCGACTTCGAAATGTAGCGATCAGAAACATACAATATGGCTTTACATGAAGCTAGCCCCATTTCTCTTTTCAAAGCTTGGATAAAGAGAGACTATGTGGGTGGAATCTTTGCTCTCCCCGATCTATCGAGAAACAAAAATTACGAACAGTATGCGTATCTGGTATCTTCCTCCATCTCCATCGATCAGAGACGTACTCAATCATTTTCTCTCCGGAAGCAGCCAGTCTTTCATACCTCTTAAGTTCCCATTTTAAACCAATGGCATCAGAAATGAAGTTTATGCAGCATATGGCTGTTGTTGATTTTAATATATATTTTATCTTACCTCACTCCCCGCCGTTTTCCACCGCCTCAGCACCAAACCGACAAAGATCGATATCTATCCTTCCTTGCCTAGGATGTAATGAAATCGATCAAATACATACAAATGAAAGGCACTATACTGTCTTTAACGAGTCAACGCGCGAACATAACCAGAAAAGATATGTTCGTCTCCCGCTCACACCCCATATTTATCACGCTAGATGAAAAATCAACTGCCACACTAGATCTGCCAGTGAGATCTTATCGAACCTTGGATGCATGATCTCCGAGAGGGCGAAGACCCGTACTTCTTCATCAAAGATGACTTTCCTCACCGCTCGTTCCACGATAATGTGCAAGATATAAGAGTTCGTGGTCGCCCTCCTCCCCGAGAGGCCTGACCAGAACTCTGTTCAAACCATCCTGATGGTCCCGGACTAAGAGTTTTGAAAGAAGGGCTATAGATTCCAAAATCGGTGATCTCTCGCCTGAATATGAGAATTCCTGAATTGTGTCAAATGACAAACACATGTCACATGTACGATGCACACGTTACCATGCACGGATCCGGCGTGGTAGACTGGATACCCAGAGGAAGCAGAGGCTAGCTAGTTAGTTCTTTGGCACTTACGAATGAGAGATATTTCGATCCATACCATTCATCTCGCGGCAACACATGGCAACGATCAAAGAGGTTTCCCAAAGCTTTTCTACGATGAAGGGAGAAATAGAGCCACCACAGGTGGTTTTGCTGCGCAGTATCATTGTCAAAGCCAGGTACACATGGTTTCAACTCGATGTGCCCAATCCAACATCATGTACTATCTGAGGTCTCCATTCAAAGCCGAAATCGCTCGATATGAGAAACAGAAGAAGGCACATCAGAAAAGTCTCCCCCTCTACCTTGACCCATTCATTCAATTCGAAACCTCAAAGCCGCAAAATGCCGCGAAATATTAGTCTCCGCCATTCTTGTCCCTATTCCAATCCCGAAAAAAAGTAACTTTTATGATGAACCAGGTCCTCTCCCCTTTCCTTCTAAGCAAGCAAACGAAAAAGGAGATTTGGAAGAAACGTACTTCCGGTCCAGAAATTCACCTTACAACATGTATCAGTCCTGCCTGTTGATAGTGGCTACGGTGCTAATGAATAGGAGCGGTTTATTGGTGAACAAGCTATTAATTAGCATACATAACTATGAAGAGTAGATTACTCTACTCCTCGGAGCTTCCTCCTTTCTTCACTATAATAAAATATTTTCTACTGCTTCAACTTTATATAATATCAACTAAATATATTATGGTTTCGCTATATGTGGATGTCCCAGTCCAGGTCGTAAATCAAACACAATTCGGATAACATGCCCAAACACTAAAATACTTGCACCAGGATCTAAACGCGTCCAAAGCTATTTCTTCCGTTTATCCAATCTTGTACTAAATAATTATGTTCTCCCAACTTATGATAATAGTCCCCTTTTCTCCCTGCTTCACTCCATCACGACGAAAAGCCTCTCCCAAATCGAAATCCCATACCCATACTGGCTTAGCTATATGCTTAGCTCCAAACGCATGTTAAAGTAAAGGACGGCTATCTATCTCTCATCATTCGCAACCACAGTTTAAAATCGAGACATAGCAGACATGCCCATCGCATGACACCTATTTTCCTCCACTCACGTACCAAGATTGCAAAAATGTCTACGCCACATCCTTGACCGCACCCTCCCACCACCAAAATGACAAAAAAGAAAGTAAAATAAAAGCAAAATACTCCCAATAAACCTCAGATCTAACCAAGGGGGGGAAAGGCGTGATGCGAGCCTTAAATTCCAAACTACTACGAGATTGAATGTATGAATCGAGTCTCCCTCTTCCCCTTCACCATAGGGGAATATGCACCAATGATCAGGAGCTCATTACAGGTAAACAGTGAGTTACTTAGACATCATTTCAATAGCTGATCGCTCCCATCCTAGGAGCTTTCTCCTCCTTAAACTTAATATATTACGTTTAGCCATCTATATACTTGAATAGGTTATGAGCATGGATGCATTATTATTGTATTAGTTTTAATGTGATAAAGCCATCCTCTACCTAGTTACATTTGTTCTCCTACAACCTCACTATAGCTGACATCATGGTATTGTCGCCCTACTCTGTCGTCCTGTGTTATATTGGAAACCTATTATAGCCATAGCAGCACTACTTAACTCCAAAAGTGATCTATCAGCTCTTCCCAAGCTGATATTCACATCCACATTGCCGCATCTGTACACACCAACACCAACTTTCGAAAATTCATAGCACCCTTTAAATCTATTAATTTTTCATCGAAATACAACTAAATTAACCCTAATTTACTTAGAAAACTACTCTTTCTACCCTCTTAGCTACGCGCTATTACGCTGTAGGTAAAATGGTAGATTTTATAATACTAGACTACCTATTACTAGGCCTTAACCCTAATAATACTAGGCCTTCTAACCTAGAATTAGCCTAGTAAGGCAACCTTTATACTAGTAGTTTAAAGAGATAATAATATAATATATATATACCCTATCTTAACCTTAGTAGAACTACTATTACCTAGATAGAGGTAATAAATACTATTACTAATATAATTACCCTATACCTTATAGCTATATATAAGGTAGTTAAGGCCTAAGAGACTATTATTATAGCCCTAGCAAGGGCTATTAATACCTATATAGTAAGCTTTAAGAACCTAGAAGAAGCTACTATTACTATAAAGCTCTACTAATATATTATTACTATACTTACTAGCTCTATTACTAAAAGCCCTACTAGGCCTAGTAATATATAACCTACCTCTAGCTCTTAATATACTACCTTAAGCTATAGTAGTAACCCTACTAAGCTAAATAGTAGTATCTATAGTACTAGTAGTAGTAGTAAAGCTACTAACTACTCCTACCCTATATAGGTGGAAATAGCTAAGACCCTAAAAAACTTAGAAGGTAGTAGCTAAGATAAATTAGGACCTACTTTAGCCTAAAATAGATAGCTAAGATTTTTAAATCCTTATTATAGTCCCTACTAGGGAATAGCTAGTAGCACTAGCACCCTTTATAATTAGAACTACTATTTATAATATAGTTAATAGTCTTACTATATAAAATATACCTAAAGTAACCCTAACTAAGATAGGCTAGGTAATTATACTAGTAAGTAAGATAGTAAGGGATAAACTTATATCCTAAGCTAATTAAAAGCTTATATAATAGGTAATATAGGGTAATAGTATTACTCTCCTATAGAGATAGCTTAATTATGCTATTTAGAATATTACTAGTTCCTACTAGAATATTTTTAGAGCTAAAATCCCTACTACTATAGAAATAATTAAGGAAGAAGCTTTTACCTAAATAGGTATAAGGCTAGTTAGCTACTAGGCCTCCTAGTATAGACTAAACGCCTAGGGGAATATAATATAGGTTATCTCCTTTCTTACCCTAGTTTACTTATTCTAACTATTAAGACTAAGTAATAGAGCTAAGGAGATTAAGAAAAAGCTAGCTATCTAGTAATATAACCTAGGCTACTAGGGTTACTATAACCTAACCCTATATAATAAGGCTATCTAATATAGCAACTATACTAGCAAGATTATAAAGTATAAAAGTCCCTATAGGGATAAATATACCTAGTACTAGAAATATACTAATTATTATAGACTATATAGGTTAGAATACTCTACCTATCTAGTAGTGCCTAGACGCGTCTATAATTATATTATTAAGCCTACTAAGAAAGATCTATAAGCTCTCTAGTATACTAGTAGATACGCTTATAACTAGCTATACTAGCTAGTTAATAAGGCTATATAGAATATAGTAGACTTATAAGCTATAGCCTTAAGTAGTAATAACTACCTAGATAGCTCTATAGTTACTACTATACGCCCTAACAAACGCTAAGAAAGACTATCTACTATAGCTCTAGCTATAGAGTAATAGTTATAGTTAGCAAGTAGACGCCTATAGTGCGCTATAGTATTACGTATATCTATAAACCTAATATAGATATCTATAAGGAGTATCCTCTAGAAAGACTATAATAGGTATTATATAGCCTTATTAACTAAATAAGTATTAGAAGATATAGATATAAGTAGCTCTAACTAATAGTAGAATACTACTACTAATACTACTACCTCTATAAGGGTAGAGACCTATATATTAGATAGATTAATATAGGTAAAAGCTTACTCTACTATATTACTACCCTTAAACTTGTATTTATAAAAGGCCTAGATATTATATATATATAAGAACCCTTTACTTACACTAGTACCTATACCTCTACCTACCTAGGGTATATATATTACCTACTAGTAGATATATAGGATAGCCTTAACCTATAGGGTAAAGAGGTATAATATTTATAGGTAATAACCTATACCTATAAGGGCGCTAGGTTATATATTACCCCCTACTTATTACTTAATAATAGAGATCTCTAATAGATTAATATTAATAGTATAGCCTTACTAAATATATATTAGTAGCTATAATAACTATATACTCTAAACTATATTACTAACCTTACTCTTTTACTATAATACTTAGTAGGTGGAGACTTTAATACTAAATATAATACCTTTAAGCTAGGAGTATAAACTATATAAGGTAGCGCTAAACTAGCCTACTAGGCTGCTAAAAGTAGTATAGACTATATTAGAGAACTAGGTAAGGCTATATACTAAGCTAGATATATTCTAGACCTATCCTTTACTAATATCCCCTTTATACTTACTATAGTCTAGGATAATCTTTAATATAGCTTAGACTATAGTATACTAGTTATATACTACTAGACTAGTACTACTACTAGATACTAGAATATACTTTGCTAAAGTTTACTAGCCTAGTAGAATTAGGGATATATAGGGTCCCTATACTAGACTTATATATAACTATAATAGATTAGGTTAAGGCTCTAATTAACACGCTAACTAAAGTACTTAGTAACGCTATTAAGGCTATAGGTAAACTAGACTATAGATAGAGTTACTTAGCACTATAGTAGATAGTAGATTACTAGAAGGCCTATAATAACTATATATAGGCTATTAAAATATATATAGGTAATAGCCTACCTAAGGAAACCTAGCGCTTCTTTAGGATAGTATAGAAAGCTAAACGCGACTACTAGAGATATACTATTAATAATATAGAAAAGAACTTAGACCTATACTATATTATTAGTTAGTATAAACTAGAACTAACTAGGAAAGAGGCGCCCTTTATAGTAGATAGACAATCTATTATAGATATAAATAAAAAGATAGAGGCGCTTAAATAGGTAATCCTCTACTACTATAATATAGAGGATAACTATAAAGAGCTACTAGATACCTAAAATAACCTATAACTCTAATAGGATATAAGTATCTCTACTAAAGAGATAGAAAAATATATAATTAGCATCTTAAGTATCTTACTAGGCCTAGACTAGATTACTATATAGCTACTAAAGGTATGCTAGTAGTATATATAGCTTATAATCTACTCTATCTACTACTAATACCTTAAACTTAACTACTTCCCTACTATATAGAAGCTAGCTAAAGTTGCTATAATACTAAAAGTAGGTAAAAAAGACTACACCTTAGTACGCTTATAGTAGCCTATTATACTACTATCCTATCTAGGCAAAGGCCTAGAGAGGATAATAGTAAGATATTTTACCTAGATAGCTATAATAGCTAGTATACTTAGCCCTTAATATAAGGGGGCCCTACTAAAACACTCTACTATTAACTAAGTAGTAGCTTTTACCTATAATATAGAAAATACCTTTATATATAGATAATATATTATAATAGTAACTATAGATATATAGGGTGTATTTAACACCCTACTTAAGAACCACCTCCTTTACTATATAAAGAAGTAAGGCTAGCTAATAGGTATACTATACCTTATTAATTACTTCCTTAAAGGGTAGTATATTTAAGTATAGCTAGAGAAAGCTATTACTAATTAATACTAAGTTAAATATAGTACCCTATAGGGTTCTCTACTATTACTAGTACTATATACGCTATACCTAGTAGAGCTTATATAGTAAGATACTAGGTAGTATTTTAGGTATATAGATAATATATACCTATAGTAAGCCTCCTACTCCTTAGATAAAAGTAATTAACTTATAGTAGAAGATATCTACTAAATCTAGGGCTAAGGAGATAAGAACTACGTTACCTTTACCCTAAAGAAGCTTAAAATAATCTACTTTATAAGGTAGAAAGGGCTTTACTTACCTTTAATTATAGTAAATAATAGTCTTACTATATATCCTATCCTATAGGACGCTACTAAATAGCTAGCGCTATATTAGCTAGGAGTATAGTTTAACTAAAAACTTACCTTTAAGAGATATATTATAGTATAAGCTATATTAGCCTATAAGGTAGCTATATATATATATAGCCTAGTATATATTAACTATAGCCTACTAGCTAGTTTACTATATAAGGTAGTAATTACTTGCATAATACCTTAACTACTATATAGGTTAGAAGCCTAGTATAGAGGGTATATAAAGCCCCTAAGAATTATATAAGAATTATATAATAGAGAAGTTAGTATCTACCTAGGCTAGTATATTACTACTATTAATAAGACTCTTACTATAGTAGTATATAGAGTGCTCCTATTATACTAGACTACACTTATAATAGTGCTCTTCTAAGACGCTAGCCTACTATTAGGGGTAGTTACTCTTAAATAAGCTATATACTAGTTTGCTATATACCTATAGATAATAGATACTAGTTACCTACTTATAGGGTAAACTATAATCCCTAAGATAAGGAGAGGAAAAGGAGCTAGAGGCTTATAGTAACTATATACTAAAGTATAAAGACTTAGTCTTCTTTTACTACTAGTTTTATACCTAGTACTTATAGCACTATACTTCTTAGCTAGATGCTAAATAGATTCTACTAAAGGTACTAAGAAAAAGGTAGCTATAGCTTCTTTTAAGGAATAGTAGATATAACTTCTACCTAGAGATATTATAATATTCTCTAATAGCTCTAAATAAACTCTAGATAGTATTAAGTATATTATATATAGCTATATTATCTACTAGAACTATACTAAAATAGGCTATAGCTAGGGGTTACTTTACCCCTAGTTATATATCTTTAATATAGAGGTAGTAGGTATATAAAAGGGCCTCTAGTATATACTTAGAGCCTACTAGCTTAGCCTACTATATATATAGATATATATAGATAGCATCTTAGTTATCTAGTACTTATAAGGTACTACTTTACCTTTATTATAATAGGCGTTTATATAATACTAGGATATAATAGATATTATAAATATTTATATTAAATAGGCGCTAGGCTATATAGGTATTAAGGGTAATAAAGAGGTAGACTATCTTATTAACTAGGAGACCTATAAGCCTTATATACCTATAAGACTAGTAGCTAACCTAACTATTATAAGCCTTTATATAGTTAGACACACCTAGACATATATAGTTAAAGGCTAATAGTAAAGTACTAAATCTACTAAGCTATTAGTATAGTACTCCTATTAGAGACTACTATATACCTTTACTATTTAGCTACCTAAACTTAACTTAAGCTACCCTATCTTAGCTAAGCTACTAGCTAGCTAGATAATATATAGAGACTTTACCTAGTACTATAGAAAGTTTAAATATAATAATATAGAGCTTATATACTTATATAGAAAAGATAAATCCCCTATATACTTTATCTACTATAAAAAAACTTACTAGTACTTTTATTTATAGCCCTAAAAGCCTATTAGCCTACTTAGTAATACCTAAGAGGGATTAGAGTACCTTAAAACTATCCTAAGTAGCCTACTTAACTTTATAGAACTACTATAACTTACTTACTAATAAGAAGTAGTATAATATTAGATTACTAGTAAAGGTAGAGAAGTACTATACCCTTATCTAATAAATTTAGCTTTATAATAAGCTCCTTTAGGGCTAAAGGCTTTATTAGTAGCTAAAGTTCTATATCTATAGAGCCTTAGGTGCCTAGGTAATAGATTACCTAAAAATACTTTATATAGTAGAATACTATATCTCTACTACTTACTAGTAGCTTAATCTACTCTAGAGCTTACTTTTAAATAGATTATATAAGGACTAGGCTATATATTATTTACTCTACTCTCCTAATTTCTTACTCTTCCTCCCTTCTCCCTCTCTTCTATATCTCCTCTATGCTTAGTAATAGGTAGATAACTACTATTTCTTTACCTTTACTCCTCCTACTCCTTTTCCCTACCTTCCTACTCCCTTACTTTACTATACCTAATATAGTTAAAAAAAAGCTTGGCACTATTATGCTTATTTTTAGGGCGGCTACTACTACCCTATTACACCAACCTCTAGGCTTACCAGCCTGCAGACCAAAGGCCCACTAGCCTACAGACACAGCGTCACACGCTAGACATCTACCTGCATAGGCACAACACATTTCCTATATTTCTCGCAAGGAGGAGGACGTAGGATAGAAAGACTACTAGCTATAGTATATAGTTTACAGCAAGATACGCCTTAAGGGCCTACAAGCCTAATAAAGACGCGTCCCACAATGCCCCCAGGGAGGCTCATGTAGATAAAGGCCCTTGGCCAAGTCTCTAGGACGAAAATCAATACCAACCAACCAACCAACATCTAGCCTACTCCGCCTTAAGAGCTACGTGAGAGCATGCAGAACAGCATAGCCACACCAGACTGAAGGGCTGAGGAACTTACATATGCTAACATCTTAGAGATATTTCTTCATCAGCTATCTACAATGAGCGATCTTTCATATGAGCAGATGTTTCAACAGCAGTGCAATATTACTGCTGACAGTCCCCCAATATCATTTCCACATCCAATTCATTGGCGTTAGCAAATTGTAGCCGAACGGCTGCGTTATTGATATTGTTCGACAATTCGATAATAGAGACTCCTCCTCTTACAGACAAAGGATGTGACGATGTAGATCCCATCGGTTATCCAACAATTTTGAGGAGCCAATACTAGAGGTAATAGTCTTTATTAGAGCACAATTTATCACTTAGCCTCACTATTGCTTGGGACCAAACGATAGCCACATCTGGTCTTGGAGTTTAGATTAGATGACTCCTATATATGGGTTCAGATGCATTTGACGACACACCTCAACCCCCTGTTGAGCGAAAAAATGGGATATTTAGAAGCAATTTATACAAGTACATTATCGCCCAAGATCTTTCAAATGATAATTTTATAACGTTACAAAATTCCATCTGGCAACTATGCATTATTTCCATACGTGGCTTCTTGTTGGACTTCCCTTCCTCATCGCTTCAATCATACACAAGGTTGCGCAAGAATTACCAGCGACGGAGCTTATCGAACTTCCCTCTATTGGACTTAGGATGTATTACTGGGGTAAATTGTGGGAGAATAACTTGAAGAGCTAGTAGTTTGGAGGTTCTGTTGAATTCATACAATGTTAATACAGTCTTCAAATTTCGTCATGGTGGTGAAGTTTCTGACGCTCGATATCCAGACATAAACAACGCCGTAACGTTCGGCGATTGATGCCAACAATTTCACAGTTCAGGGCAGTTGGATTTCTTAGTAGATCTCCTTCTGCCACACCATTTTTACATTTTCGTTCCAAATTAGGTTATGAAGTCAAGCTTCCTGAGAACTATGTATGCAAACCAAGCATTCGGAGTAGTCAGCAGAAGCTACCTAGGTATTCAACCTAGTTAGACATAGGCTTCTGGGGATCTGAAGCGCAGCATGCTTTGTAGGGGTCGGCACGTGGTCAGGTAGTGAGGACCAGCTTTTCGGTAATCCCCCATGGCTCGACGGTGTGAGTTGCATGGACAAAAGCGCGCGATAGAAGTTACACAAACTGCACAGAGAACGTTAAAAAGGTGTTCGTTCACATGGAATTAAGGTACAAGGTTTGATACTATAGAAGAAATCGAACGAATGGACGGTTGAGGTCAATTATTCGCAGTGTTGAGTCAAGATTGCGTAATCCAACCGCTAGATACAAGAAACGTCGAATGGCTTCTCGAACATTTGTAGCTTGAGCTGAGTCGAAATAGATCATATGTTCTTCATCATATCATCCATGCGTTGATAACTGGCAATGTAACTAAACTTCTCCCACTGTCAGATTTTGGCCATATGCTCCAAACGTCTGCAGCATGGCTGCTGCTAACGAGAAGATATCGCGGCGTCTCTTCTCCTCGCCTTCTCTTTATTCCCCGCTGCGCTGGTATGGAGGAAAGAAGCGATACGTATGTTGAGGCACATCCACGCAAGCAGTTTTCAGCGGTTAGGTATCCAACCACACTGTAGATTTTTTGACATCTGCTGCAATCACCAATTCTTTGCACCAATCTGAATTGCGGCAATCATCCAACAACTTCCCCATCCTTTCTCAGGTCAATCACACCGCGTGAGTAACGCGCCGCAATGTAGCTAAGCCCAAGTCGGGGAGGTAGGCAGACGGAATCGACAAAAGGCGAAATGCTTCCGATAATTTCCCTGAATTTCCGGGTCTATTGATTCGGAGCTCCCGTTAGCTTTTGTGTTCTGAGTTGGCGGCTAACTTTGACAGGGTCACGTCCAAAACGTTCACGTACATACGCAAAGCTGACAGAACAATACCCTTGGTGCCTTTCTTACATCCTCAGAATCATCATAAGGAGGCCATCATGACGCTGAGAATGGGCATTGTCTGCGAGGCGAAGGCAAGGACAAACCACTTCTCCAATTGGATTACAGTCACTGTGGGACAGTCGCCATAGCACACAGAGACATATGCTACCCTTTCAGTTCTTCCGCTCATGCGGAGTACTCCGTATTCAAACATACACCATTCTCCCAGCCCCGACTTCAGGGTGAATATCACCCGAGGCTAACACGCACCGGACATCCCAACCACCGAGCTCAAGGTCATTCGCGAAGCGTTTCCCAGCTTTTCTCTCCTCAAGGATTGTTGCCCGGACCGTGCCACCGTTGTAGCTAATTCACGAGAAGATGTAACCCCGGGAATTCCCACCAATGGCCCCACAAAGATGCTGCGGGGTGTTCATCAACCCCATGGGCAACCTGTCAGCCCACATAATATCTACCTTCTAGCTATGGTAAGTCAAGCGTTGTTGTGTGCAAATCGCTGTGTCTATGTTATTTAAGATTTCCGCCCGCTCCTCTTGGCTCCTCTTTGGCTTGCATCGACCTCGCATCCAAACAGCCTTCTGCCAAATCTGAAAATGGCGACCATTGACGAGAAGGTGGATCCGACTCTCGTCGCACCTGCGACCAAGGAGCCAGCGCTCGAAGCCGATGAGCTTCAGAAGGAAAAAGGGCAAGCGGAGCTCCTGGACGATGCGCAACTCATGACCAACGCATACGATGCTGAGAATCGAGAGCATGAGATGGGCGCCTGGGAAGCCGTCAAGACGCATCCCATGGCTTGCTTTTGGGCCTTCATCTTTTGTTTTACCATTGTGAGTGCTCCTCTCTGCCACCAAATCCGAGGCTTTGCATCAATTGAAGGAGTCTCGTGCACTTGTCCGCGTAGAACCGTTGCTGATGCATCGTGCGTAGGTCATGGAGTCTTTCGACATGTTCTTGAATGGTAACTTTGTTGCACAAGCTGCTTTCAAGGAGCGATATGGTGTCTACATTGAAGGTTCTGGCTGGACGATCGAGACCAAATGGCAGAGCGCGCTCTTCCAGTCCGGTCAGTGTGGCGCATTCGTCGGCGTGTTCCTTGCAGGTCCCATTACGACTAAGCTCGGATACCGTTGGGCCACCATCTGGGCTTTGGTCCTCATGAACGCCACCATCTTCATCTGCTTCTTTGTAAGTGATTCGCGTTTAGCAACTGGTTTTTCGGACCCAGCTAATGAAGCTTTTTTAGGCCAACTCGCTCGCCGTTCTCACTATTGGACAAGCTTTTGAGGGTGTCCCATGGGGAATCTTCATTGCGAACTCTCCCGCCTACGCTTCCGAAGTTGTTCCTCTCGTTCTTCGCGGTGCCTTGACGGGTACTCTACAGATGAGTTGGTCAATTGGAGGTATCATTGTCGCTGCCGTGACCTATGGCTTCAACAAGCGAAGTGATGAGTGGGCTTGGAGAATACCCCTCGCACTGCAGTGGATGTTTCCCGTAAGATGGCCCATTCTATTTCGATGCCGAAAAGAATCTATCTGACCGATCTAGCTGCCTCTCTTGGTCCTCGTCTTCTTTGCGCCCAAATCGCCATGGTGGCTGGTCCGCAACGGACGCATAGACCAAGCCAAAAAATCCATTGAGCGCCTAGGTCGCAAATCTACAGAAAAGACGGAAGAAACACTCGCTATGATCGAACGTACGGTTGAGATTGAAGCCAAGGCTGGTGGCGCACCCACACTCCTCGACCTGGTCAAGGGCACCGATCTCCGACGAACCATCATCACCTGTCTGGTCTACGCATCGCAGAATTTTGCGGGCAACCTGATTGCCAACCAAGCGACTTTCTTCTTCGAGCGTAAGCAGAACCAATGTCATTTTCCAAGGATGCATGCACAGCTAACTTGTAAACGCAGAGGCCGGCATGTCTAATGACTTTTCTTTCCAGCTCAATCTGATCAACTCGTGTCTCGGATTCATTGCAAACATGGGCTCCTGGTTTCTCAGCAACTGGTTCGGGCGCCGCACAATCTACCTCTGGGGCACAGCTTTCAACATGACCATGCTGATCCTCCTCGGCATCTGCGCAACCATTACGCAAAACAGCTCGACCAACTATGCGCAAGCCTGTCTTGGTGTGATCATCTCCTTCGTCTACGCAGGTACCCTCGGACCCATCTCGTACTCCATCATCGCCGAGACGTCGTCTGTCCGTCTCCGTGCTTTGAGCACCGGTATCGGTCGTGCTGCGTACTACGTTGCTGAGATCCCAATGATTTACCTGGCGTCCCAGATGCTGAACCCGACGGGTTGGAATCTGGCGGGCAAGTGTGGATATATCTGGGGCGGAACGGCTGCAGTTTGCTGGGTCACGGCATACTTCTTCTTGCCTGAGCTCAAGAACCGGTCCTACCGCGAGGTGGATATCTTGTTCAACCGCAAGACGCCGGCTAGGAAGTTCAAGTCGACCGTCATTGATGTCAGGGATAACGAGTAGAATGGTTTCATTGTGTGGCTGCGCTTTACTCGTTAGTGGAATGGAGGCTTGGACTAAGGGGTTGTACGTACTTTTGGGAAAGCTATAGTTAGTTAGTATGGATGATGGGCCACCTCCATCGCTCAGAGGGGAATACAGATCTGAAGTTTTTACTTCGAAATCAACACGAAGTGCAGACAACGTTTGGTGTTGAAAAGTACGGTCTTGTCCCAACTTTCACATCACAGGAAGTGCATGCAGGTAAGAAGACCTAAAACCGAAAGTAGTCGCTGCCCCACTTCTTCATTGATCTGCGCAGACTCGTGTTATCGAATAGTTGTTGGTAGAACGAGTTGACGGCAGCTGGGGAATTCAAGACTGTAAGCAACGTGGCTTGAGCAAACATCCAAAAGTATATGTAAAACAAAGGTGGCCGCCAAGGTACATCACCGTAGAGGAAGACTTGCAATTGTTCGTCGTCGGGTCTGGGAGCCATGGGTGAACAGTACTCGTTTTGGTGGGGTATGAGAAGACACACGGTTAGTAATGGAAAGAAAGGCGAATGGAGATGCACATCAGGAAAGCGAATACAGAGACGTTATATCAAGCGATCGCCCAGAACGGCATCTAAAAACGACAAAGCGAGGGAAGTGCCGCAGGGTGGTACCGCATTACGCTTGTAACTACATCTATGGTAGGGCTGATTTTAGCTCCCGCCAGGCCAGATTGCGGCAGCCAACATGGTAGATAGACACATATACATGATAGATACCTGGCGGTGGCATCCAACTCGGTCGACTTGCTAGAAGAGGTGGCGAAACAAGGGCCGACAAGGCATGTGAAAATTGTGATTGATGACTCTTTACATACGACACATGTGCTCAAGTGGAGGTGGTGTTTTGTAGACAGACGAGCAATGGGCCGATAGATGTCGACGCGCAGACTTTTGGAACTTGTACAGGGTGAAAAAACTAGCGCACCGGGCCGGTTGGTTGTCATCGTGATGCGATGCGATGCGATGCGATCAGAACGTGCACACGAATCGCAAACAAGAGCTGAAGGGCGGGAGGAGAAGAGTCTGCAGAGGAAAGGGCCGAAGGAGGTGTCGGTGGCACTTTAGATGGGGGGGATCAGGGAGGTATTGTATGGATGAATGAATGGATGGATGGATGGATGGATGAAAGGATCAAGCCAATTTCTCCACGATGGGCATGCAGGTTCTGCATATTTATTTCCAAATCGGTGCATGTTGTGAGTGTACTAATAAGGATGGGCTGATCCGAAACGGATGAGCCAAAAATACGCGAGATGCGGTGTCAGTATCAGATATCGTGAGATTCAGGCATGGAGTCGTGACATGGACATGGGCAACAGGGCGACAAGTTGGAGACAGGATCCAATGGCCTATTCAAGGACGTCCCGAAGACGCAATAGTGGGAAAACTGGGGCGCGTGGGTCGAATTGAAGTAATAGCAACTCCTAAGGATGAAGTAGAAGAGTCTGGAGCCTCAACAGGTGGATTCCTTCCAAACATGGTACGTATCTACCACGGAGTACTCCGTATATTGTCGGTGTGTGACTTTGGCACGCCGTCGGAAAAGCGTCCAAGATTCACATTGACATTCACATTGATGGTGGATATGCCCACATGTTCTGTGTCCTTTTCCTACTCATGCTGGAATGAGTCAGCCCACGGGCGGAAAAGGATGGATTTGATTGGCGGGCGGGCTGGCAAAGTGGAAAATTTTCCATGTATTACCTAAGCACCTCTCGTTGACGTCGGAGACGACGATATGTTGAATGGTAATATCTATTCCGCACAATACATAATACTCGGCAGATTATCAATTGATTGTACTAGATATCCCTGATCTCGGTCAATCGAGAAGTGTGTGATCCATATGCCTTTTCCTGTTGACTCTGTCACTGCTGTCTCCGTGGAGATGGTCAACTTCATCCACCCGGCGCACACAAACTGAGGGGTCATGTGCATACATACATGCACACATGCAACGTCTCTACATACACACCGAGTATCCAGTAGCTTGACGTGTTGCCATGATTCAATGCTCCTCGCACAAAGCCGCCGCAATGGCGTGCGACGAGGTGCATACGACGTCCTTCACTCTCACCACCCTCAAAGAAGGCCAGCACGTCCTGTGGCCCTGTTTGTGGCCTGTGCGCCTTCCAATTTTTGGGTCAGGCGGTAGGCACGACAGGGGTGGCTTCCCAAGGCGGCCTAGCGCGGTACCCCCAAAGCTTGCGATCTGTAGTGCCTCGTCGAATGCTCCACTTGGTGAGTTTCTCTCATGTAAAGTCCTCAAGTTCCTTTAAAAGCTGGACGTCCTTCACTTGTCGTGGCTCAAGCTTGCCATTCTGCGAACTATGTTTTGCCCGCAATATCTGCTCCATCAACTGAACACGCACAAAATCAACTCATAGCCGTGTTGAGCATAGCATTTTGAACATCTCCGAGGAAAAGCACCATCATCGTCCATCACCACCACCACCACCAACACCCATTCCGACTCCACTTCTCGGTACGCAGTAGACGCCATCCCCATTGGGAGACGCCAGCTTTCCATTATCTGCAACCCCCGGATCTCCTTCTCCTTGTCAACTATGCCGGGCCGGCTCCTTTCTCTTGTTCGGCCAGCGCCTGCGTCATTGCCACTTTCCAACCCACTCAAGCCTAAAAAGCCCTCGCCCACATCCGCCCCCGCGGCCAACCACCAACAAGAGCAGCAGGACCTCCCACCTTACTATTCGGTCGAGAGACAACCCAATCCGCGATCAAAATCAAAGGACTCGCTGGTCATGGAGGCTTTCAAACGTCATAGCTTGACCGCCCACTCGCACTCGCACCCGCATTTGCACTTCCACTCGGACAAGAAGTCCCAAAAGAGCCCAAAGACTTCCCCCAAGGGCAGTCCCAAAGGCAGTCCGAAGATTGAGCCCCATGGCCCCGCCACCATGAACATGAAGATGGAATCGCCACCACTGGTTTTCTACAACAGTCCGCAGGAATCTTCTGGCGCGCTTTTATCCGGTCTGCTGACCATCGACGTCCACGACCCGTATGTTACCCTGGACAACTTCGAGATGCGACTGCTGGCCATCGTCTCTACAAAGAAACCAGTGCACACCAACTGCTCGGAATGTGCCAATCAAATTACCGAGGTCAAGAAATGGAATTTTATCGATGCCCCGGTATCGTTACGCCATGGAAAGGATCACTCGTACCCCTTCAGCACCATTCTCGCCGGCTCTTTGCCTGCAACCACGCGTGGACAGCTTGCTACCCTTGACTATTACCTCGACGCTGTTGCCACCATGTCGAATGGCAAGACAATCACCTACAGGCGCAACCTCGATGTCAAACGTGCCATTTTCCCCGGGAACGAGAAGCATTCCGTCCGCATCTTCCCACCCACCAACCTCACCGCATCCGTCAAATTACCCCCGGTCATCCATCCCATCGGCGACTTCCCCATTGAGATGCGCCTCTCCGGTATCACGCAAAACAATGAGCAGGCCCAAACGCGGTGGCGGCTCCGCAGGCTCAACTGGCGTATCGAGGAGATCGCCAAGTATGTGGCTCCTGCCTGCCCAAAGCATGCCCAGAAAGTCGGTGGAGCGGGCAAAGGCGTCCTTCATGAAGACACACGCATCATCGCCAATGAGGAAGTCAGGACAGATTGGAAAACGGATTTCGATGCTGGCCATATCGAAGCCGAGTTCCGAGCTGCCTGCAACATGGTCCTCAAACCACTATGTGACATGGAGAGCCCGGCCGGCATGAGCATCAAGCACAATCTCGTCATCGAGATGGTCGTTGCTGAAGAGTGGGCGCCTCTGAAAAAGCTCCAACATGCGACTCCGACCGGCGCCGCACGTGTTCTCCGGACACAGTTTCATCTGATCGTAACTGAGCGCTCTGGCATGGGCATTGCCTGGGACGAGGAGCAGCCACCTCTATACGACAATGTGCCAGCGAGTCCCCCCAACTACAACAGCGCAACGACTGTCAACGACATCGACGCTTCCCAACTTTCCGAGGAGACCGACCATCTACAAATCTGAAGAGTTTCAACACGACAGACTCAACTCAAGATAATATTTATAACCTTTCCCTTCATAGTTACTTCCATTTGGCGTCGATTGGAGGATATACCCCATTTGTACCATTCAACAGGTCTTCACATTCAAAAGCAATTCCTTATTTTCTTTTACGACGCACCCTTTGCTAGTGCACGGTAGCGCGGAGTTCACGTTGCATTGCATAGCTTGGGTAGAGTATATGTTCACTCCCCTTGCTTTCTCTGGATATCATATTTGTCTTGAGAGTCCTTCTAGGATTCTGGAATAATAATAAAAGTCATGAACAATTTGTATCTATCTTCTCACCAATGCAACTTTCGACACGTACATGTCCAACTGGATTTCTTTCAAGCCCGCGCGCGAATGAATTGTGACGCGCAAATTCCACCCATTACGGCAATGCCGGCCAGGCGTGGTATGGGATGGCATGCCCACAAATGTTCTGGGAAAAGCAGAGTCATAAATGGCGTCAAATGGTGTGATCGATCACACACACGTAAGGCGTGTCGTCAAAGAAATAGGATTTTTTTTCACGTGAGTCAACAAGGAAACAGGGGAACCCATTCCGACGCCGAGCTCCGCCCCACTTGTCTTCCCGGCGGAGAACGCCGACGGAAAATCTGTGGAAAAGCAGGGAAACGATGGGCGTTTGGGCTTGCGCTTAATGTGATGTGCATTGGCACGTTGCTGGGTTTGGGAGCGTATGGCGGCGTGGCAATAAGAAGTTCGTGGTTGTTCACAGATACTTCGTATCTAGATCGAGATTGAGGTTCGGAGTAATATGTGACTATGTAGATGCATCTCACACCACCAAGGAAAGACGGTGCAGATATCGAATGACCGCCCGTTTCCGTCGTAACTTGCTTACTCACCACCTGGTTAGAACTACTACGTACACATGTACATATAGATGCATCATTGGAACATCACCGATTCGAAAAAATCGGTCGCTAATTTTTCATCGCCAACGTATTGTACAATAGGTATGTAAGGATGATGTAACTACTCCGTACATAGCGCAGTCCAGTGCGGTTCACTTCTCTCCTACCTACACAATAGAAATAGATCAGCGTCACATCTCCCGCACATGCATACTGCAATGTGTAAGCAAACTCCACTACCACCACTATTGCACCAGCTGTGCCGCTCAACAACCCACCCGACAATCCAGGCATCCTCTCGACGTTCTAGACTGGTAGTACTGACCCACAGCAGACGCGTTCTCAGCTGTCGCAAATTGTACATCTCTGCGCAACTAGAGCGGAACTGGGATGGCTGTTGATCAGGGTGGGAACTCGGGCTGGGACTAGTGACACATTGAATCCACAATTTATGGGAAGTCCTGGGATGGAGGATGGATGCTCCCGTCTGGGTATTTTCTTGTCGCTGGATGATCAACGGTGTGGATGTCGTGTGTGGAATGGGTTATTATATGTACGAAGTTTAGTAAGGACATTTGCAGAGTGAGGGCTGATACTAGGGAGTAAGGTTGTGTTGGAATTTCAAACGGTTTGCTATGATGCTTGGTTCTGGTTGTTGAATCTGTTTTTTGACAGTCTTGCGGTGTGCGATGGATAGTTTGACTTTGCATATTGGTGAAATTTGCGGTGCTGGGTACGGTGGTGAAAGTGGTTTGTCAGAGTTTTGATATTATATCTAGAGTTTGCAAGGTTGCAGAACCGAGCAAGGGTGGCGAATACGAACATCAATATCCTTCTCATCGATCGCGCTTAACAAACAATCGGTAGAAGATTATTGGTTAGTCTAGCTGCGAAAAACTAAGACTGTCTATCTTTGCCATTACTCTTGGTTGCTATTTGTATGTAGGAAAAGTGTGTGCAGTAATTGGCATGTTTCAATAAGGCGATCATCAAGTATCGTCAAGCGCACAGGCACGTGACAGGGTCGAAAGCTTGTCTATAGTATAGTGCAGTTAGAGAACGTTGAGATCTTCGTACTCGGCGATTATGTCCACTATGTCGCAGGGCGAAACGACTGTTCGCACTATAGAGTCCTAGCAATGATACCGTTCTCAAGTACGTGCATTTCAGCTAGTAGCTTTCTCTAATGAACTTTGTTCAAGTACATGAAATTTCTGAAGCCTTTTCTAATGCATAAACTAGCCTTTTCCTCGTCGATAACTTTCAGCGAACCATCCACATATAGCTACAGGTACACAAGGTGTGGGTGGGTTCGCACCAAATTGTTTCAGTAAATTCGCCAGCTACATGCAATACATACAAGCACAGATACATCAGCCTACGCCGATTACCTTCTACACGTCCGCCCTCGTGGTGGCACCAATGGCTTCACCTGATGTAGGAATCAAGAAGTCACTCGCAGGAACCCTTCCATCCGCACCCCTAGCCTTTTTCAGCGTCGCAGAATCCACGCTCTTGAAGGAGCTGCCGGACCAGGATCCAGAGTTCCACGAGTTCCCGTTAGCCTTGACAGTAGACACGAGGCTTACTTCAGAATTGGCGTTAGAGACCGCAATATTTCCAGTCAGACTTGAAGACGAGCTCTTCATATTGAACCCGGTATCGCCATTGTCCCACGCCGTATTACGCTCCATCTTCAAAGATCCTGGGTTTCCATTATCGATGAACCCTTTCTTCGCATTGGCGAAGGCGATTGAATTACGAACGACATGGTTCGCAGGTGGATTATCCTTAATGCCCAACTTGAATCCGTTACCATCGCCCTCGAACGGGGAAAAGTCCCAATGGTTGAACCCATTACCCCATGAATACACCTCTTCCACGGTAATAGGAGAACCGAACATGAAGAAATCGAGGCCATCGTCTACATTGTCCCATAAGCGAGCATTCCGTATTACGTTGCCCTCGCCGGAACCTCCCTTGCAGGCAAAGCCATCTGCGCTCTCGCCATTTTTACGGGGATCACGGTTGCGGTAGGAATCCAGATATATGACTGTGTTATTTGAGGATGCTCCCTCGAGCTGGAAACCTGTCTCGTAGTTGTCGTGTGTCGTCAGTAGCTCGTAGTAGTTGTGTGAAGCGTCCCGGGCATACACGCCGTATGGGCCGTTGATAAGCCTGAGATGGGTTGGTATATCAAAGTAGTATGGGGGCTTCTCTTCACTTACTCCAGGTTGTAAAACTTCCAGTAGTTGCCTTTTTCTATGTGCAAGATTCCTCGCTCCTTGTTCGGGAGAGACTCGCCTACACCATACGGAGTGCTAACAAGTAGATGTTAGATCAAATCCCACATTCGTTTGGTGTTTTCACCTACCCAGGTAGATCTTCGCCATCGATGATGACCTTCTCCTTCTCGAAAGAGCGGAGAGTAATCGGCTTTGTCCCGGTTCCGCTCTTTGTAACCTGGATGTTCGTACTGGGTTTGTAGGTGCCAGCGCGCAAGTAGATGATGTCACCGGCTGCCGCAGCGTTTACCGCAGACTGAATTGAGCCGTACGGAGAAGTCGAAGTTCCAGTTCCTACACCGTTTGGCGCAACATAGATATCCTTGGCATGTCCGACGATGGATAGGGCGGCGAGCACTGTGGCAATACGGATAGATTGCATGTTGCGTATATTTGCCATTTAGGAGCGACCTAGCTAGTATTCCCTACATAGGTTTCCATTAAATGATAGAAAAACAAGGTATGGTGGGGAATAAATACTACGAAATACTGCACAGTTTTTCCCGGTCAGCATATCTAATTACCATCGTTGCAACATGGAAACGTTGGATTGTTACAAGGTTTGTTCAAGCTCCACCAATCGTAAACCTACGCTCCTATATTAAATGTACAAGGCCGGAAAAAAGAATCACGTTTCAGAGGTACAAAACAGCAGAAATTCTAGCGATCTTGGCCGAAAATGCAATTGTGGGGTAGAATGCAGGGGTGGATGGGGTCTGGAAAGGAATGCCAAATTTCGGTTTAGAAGAGCGCACGAGTCCCACCAAGTATCTAATGGGCGGGCAATCTGTCGGAATTCTTATCCCATGAGTACGTAGCTGCTTTATCCCGACGCTGTGTGTTATATGCATCCATCCACTACAGCCATTCTTCACTTACACGTGTGGCCGTATCGAGACACGAGGTTGTCGTCCAATCATGTTTATTTCCTATAGCTACCCTCCCTCGACTCCTTGCTTAGCCTTGGAAAAACAACGTTCCGCCGGAGGATGATTTCACCTATCTCGACCTCTTGAACTGAGTAGCTGGGTATTGTACTAGAATGATATCATGTCACAAGCGTACGAAGAAAATAGCACTATGGTAAATAAAATTGATCAACTAACGCAATTAGTCAATCAAGTTTGTTATAGTACAAGAGTACGGTGATTAGTCTTTAAACAATACTTTTTGCTGCCACGATTGTGTTTGAGATGGTGTCTACTTCGAAAGGAACCGATCTTTGAGAAAGTCCAATTGAAAATCAATTATACCATATTGGATCTACCAAGGGCTCATCATGAACGAGATCTTTTGCCGGTCATGCGTGTGTATATATCTATAAAAGCGGAGAAGACTTTTCAGAGAAGAGGAAAATGATTAAAGGTATTAAAAAGCCAACGCCCATGTCCCCTCACGAAAACCTCCACCCATCTAATCCCCAGCCAAGCACCTCCCCTTCAATCTTCAAATCCTCCTTCTCAACAGGCACTCCCTCGCCCTCACTCATCATAACCCCCTCTAACCAGGCCCTGACATCCTCTCTCTCCAGGCCCAAAACTCTCGCAACCCTCACCCCCCTGATGTCCATCAACAGCCTCAAAACCGCCAAATCACAAGCCTCGAACTGCGCCTGCCAGATCCTGATCTCGAGATACTCGGCACCGGAGAAAGCCTTGGCAGCCTGGGCAGCAGAGAAGCGAGCATCGGTGTCGAGCCGTAGTGATAATTCCCAGCGGTTGATGATGCTGAGGGGTTCTGAGTGGCACACCGGCAATGAGGAGGCCTTGGCGTAGTAATGTGGCAGGGAAGTAAGAAGGGAAGGATGAGCGCGAAAGACGTTTCGCTCGTAGAGTAAGCTTCCCGCTTCTTCGTTTATGCGACGACAGGTTGAGAGGATGGAAGGGTAGAGCGGCGTTGGGTGGTGGATGTGGGTGTGGGAGGCACGATCCCTGTCATTGTCGTTTGCCAGTGTTTTGAGGGTGACGGCATCGGGGCAGAGGAGCTGGGTGTAGATTTTATTGCGGAGCTCGGGGGGAAGGCGGAAGAAGAGTGAGGAGTGTTGGCTGCTGATTTCGTGGTCGATGGCCATTGCGTCTGGTGTTGGAGAGATGTTGGATGTTGGTGATTGGGTGGTTTTTGGGGAGAGGAATTTTGCTTTTGCGCTGGCGAGTCGCGGAACGAGGCTGGTTGCTGTGGATTTTGCTGTGCATGCAATGTGATGAGCCTCGATGTTGTGTGGATGGGAGGTGGTTGGAGGATGGAAATACATCGCCCAAGTCGCCATGATGTTGTTCTTTTATTTTCCCTTGGGATTTCTTGGCTCCTCTATCTCTTTATCAATGACTCGGATTGTTCTTGGAAAAGATACGTGGTCGATGTAGGAGTAGCGGTGTGATATAGGATGATTTGTTGAACTCTGCGATGATGTGTGAGGAATGCTTCCTTGTTGTATTGTTCCTTTGTGATGTCTTTTGATAGTGACGAGTATGTTCAATGAGTACTGTGCATGTATAAATTCTCAGCCGCATTTTACTCTCTCTCTATATATATACCTGCTTGCAGAAAAAAAAAAGTCATCTGGGATCACGTTGTTGTCGTAAGCACACTGTGGTGTGAGTTGGACCGTCCTCACCCGTGTTCCGACTTCTACCGATTCGATGGCCAATGCGCACAGCAAGCCTCATTCGATCCGCGACATGATAAAAGATGTAACATGTGAGATTGGTGCTGGCCTGTTGTATCTGCACATATAGGCTCCACTATTAAGTCGTTCGATGAGTAGGGAGTCGCAAGTTTAGATAAGTACGCACCGGGAATCGTTGCAGTTCTAGATTTTGGAGATAACTCGGAGTGGCACAACCACGCCACATCTCACACAACCGAGCTTTGACAGCTCATCGCAAAATTGCCCAGCGAGTCCTTGTTTGTCTGAAGGCGAGAAACAAAACGATTGTTTCTCGGCGATGTCTACTATCAGGTATGCAATACATAGTCTAGTAGGATCGACATCCTTCCAAAGTATCCATATCCATCCAAAACAAATGTCCCTTTCGATCTAATTCTAGATACAGAGCTATCATGCATGTAACGCAAAACTCCCATCTCGCCTTGTTTCCGTTCACAACCCGAATCCCAAACGGTGCAATTCCAGAGCGTATTCCAACCCCCCTCCCGTCGGCTGCCAGGCCTGTTCTATACAAATTCTTCACGTATCATTATTGCTGGACCCAGATATATTCATGCCAAAACCCCAGCCGCCAAACCCGCCAGAACCCCCATTCCCACATGTAGTCTCCCTACTCCCCTTGTCTCTGCAGCGCCTTCCACGATTGTCTTCGTGACACCTGCCTGCCCGGTCAAAGTGCCCATGCCCATAACCCCACTGACCGGCGCCGGTCCAGGTGTCTCACCCAGCAGCTTGATCGTAAGACTCGCTGTATGCTGTACCCAAGTTGATGACCCGCCAATCCATGTGTGGACCCATTCCACATTTACCGATATGGAGACGGAGGGATTTGGGGGGGCGGCAGGTACGGCGGCAGGCACGGTGGGTGCGGGGGCTACGGGGGCTACGGGGGCCACGGGGGCTACGGGAGGAACCGCTGGTGCTGGAGCGGGCTTGACAGGCGCAGGAGCGTCTGGTCCCACATTGGGGACTGGGACTGGGACTGGGACTGCTGGCACGGGTTGAACCGGAGCGGCGGCGGGTGCTTGACGCATTCTATGAAGTTATATCAGTTGACTGAGTCCTTCAGAGAGTCCATTGGCTTTCATCTCCGCATCCAGTGTTTGGCTACTTACTCGAGCTTCTCCCAATTCGACAGATCTCTTGTAGACGTCGGCTTCGGAGCATGTGAATATGGTTCTGACCCAGGTGTTGCAGCCGGCAATATCGACAGAGAAGATGAAGGTGTGAACCGCAGCAGGTCAGCAAACTGTATGGCTGAAGTGAACGTCGGTGACGAGAGAGCTAGCATGGCGAGTTTCGGTAGACGCATGGTGGGCGATATGATTCAATGTCTCTCAGTGTTGTGTATGGAGTAGAGGTAAGTTCGAAGTGACGCCAAACTGAATGCTCGAATCAAGGAGGCTCTCTTTTTTTTCAGATAGGAGAGCGTTTGTATGAGGGTAATGCAAAGGAGTGTGATGTGCCAATGAGCGTAGAGTATGAAGTGCTACAAGGTAAACGAGCGAGCGGTAAAACAAAGTATGTGGCGTCTGCTGGTGATGACACTGAACTTTGAGATGGGGAGGCGTACATGTAAACAACAGCCGAATAAGGAGTGAAAAGAGCGACTGGCTTGCTGCTACAGCGACAACATGGAACGAGCCTTGAGGTAAGTGACAATGCTATGTGACAAGCAATACTAATACGAAGCAAGGAAACAACGGAATGCAGCACCACCTTCTCTGCGCCTTGCGGTGTCACAATATACCTTCATAGGTGACTGTCCTTCCTGTTCAAATAGTCTTTAGAAGAGGCATGTATCTGTGTCGATATTGGCAATACTGTGCGGAGTACTCCAATATGGTATAATACTCCGACGGTGTAATGTCCTCACAGGGAAGGGTGTCGCAATGCTTGGCCTGGTAATGCTTGGCATATCCATGCTTGGCGTCGCAGATCCAAGCTGCTGTTCGGTCTGAGAGCAAATCAATCACCAATTGTGCATGGGTCGCGATGCTGGCTACGTCTAGATCAACAGCCCGTGTGTTCCCCCCCCCTTCGTCCCGTATCTACTTGTACAGAGCACTCCGTAATTGTCTACAGGTATTAACTATTGTGCAGATGAGCTGATTCAGAGGGCGGTCAGCATTCGCCGTTGAGCATCCGCCTCCACGCGAGCCTCCAGCGCCTATCCAAGCAGGGAGCCCCGGCCTCTTTGCTCTTTATCTCGACCCCTCATCGACACCCCCTCATCGATCTCTGGCTTATTCGTACTCCGTAATTACTTACTCCTCGTCTAGTATTAGTATGGACGGGGTAAGTTTCTACATGTTGTCGGACAGCCGGGCACGCACGCAGATTCAAAGTTTGCAGAGGTGTGTGCTCCGTACTCGCGGCTGATGAGATGATGGATGCTCAAGCTGAAACGTGCCTACGCCATTGTCTTCGGGGTGACATGTGTAATTATGTATCGCAAGCGTTCGCATCGAAATGAGGAGGAGCCCGCCGTTCCGGGAGCAAGCACTCATCCCTTGGACAAAGTCGATTGGCGATGGGCGAGTCAGTGGCCCTGTCAGATGCACTACAAGACATATCTATAGTACAGGGTGGCTGGCGCGTTTATGCCTTTATGCTGAAGGCCTGAGAATAGACGCGATGGCGGCGCAGGTGGTCAAGAAGGAGAAGAATGAGGGCGGGGTTCATGCTGCCGAGGTTTTCAACTCAAGTTTTGGGTTACGGGCGGCCGGTTGTAGAACCCGTCCATCATCTGTTCTCTATGTACGGAGTAGATACAGAGTACTCCCTACGGTTACATACAACACTGACTGTCGGCGAACACGTATGTGAAAACGGACAAGGCTGCGAACACGAGGTCGTAGTACGTACGTCGCCCATGCTAGATAGTCGGCCACAATACAATAATGATCAATGGCCAAAAAGCGGACTCCGGATATAATGCCTGGTCCAGTCAGTCTTGCTCGTCAACGTCACGTGATGGGCTGCTGTCTGGGCATGTTAACAAACTCGCCGCGGACTCCACAACTCCGGGAGCGTCTTACAAGGCTTCCCCCCCCGATGCCCCAGCCGTAACCATCGACCCCCGAACGAATCCTACGGGCAGGCAAGTGTTCCTGCTGCTACTGCGACTGCTGCTGCTGCTGCTCCTCCACCCTCGTCCCCTCGTCCCCTCGTCCCCTCGTCGCCCTCGTCGTCCTCGCTCTCTCGCTCTCCTCTCCTCCTCTCCTCCTCTCCATACGCCTGCTCAATGTACCAGCCTGTACCGACGGGCTATTCGCTGAGTCGCTGATTCGTGTGGAAGCGCCCGGCGCCGCTCTCAGTCCAATCACCCCCTCTCCCTCCTTCACCTCTTCCACCTTGACCGAAACCCTTGACGATACTACAACCGCCGGCTGGGGATCTGCGCCCGGCACGCTTGGTTGAATTGTCACTGTGTGACACTTTGTTTGCGCGAGAAGGAGCTGTTATTGTTGCTGTTCCCTGTTCTGCGTGAAAGCGCGAGACTAAAGTGCGAGCGGCCCGCCCTCCACGTCGCAACCATGAACGGCTTCAAAGGCTCAAATCCCCCACCTACCATGTACGTGAAGGCGCTCTACGACTGTACGTATCCTCCCCGCCTTGCCTGGCCAGCTGCTAACCTGCATTTCCTATGCAGACGAGGCAGACGACCGCACGTCCCTAAGCTTCAGTCAGGGAGACATTATCCAGGTGATTAATCAGCTCGAGAGCGGCTGGTGGGATGGGGTCATCAACGGCTGCCGCGGATGGTTCCCCTCCAACTACTGCGTCGTCGTCAACGGAGATGTGGGCGACATCGAGGACCACAACGCCGCCGATCAGGACGAGCAGGACCGAGAGTCGCTCGGCGGCACCGACTACACAAATTCGGACACAGAATCGCTAAACGGGAACGACACCATACTGCCCATCGAGCGGAGCGCAAACTCGCGAGATGAGGAGGCCGCCTTCTGGATACCGCAGGCTACGTCCGATGGCAGGCTATTCTACTTCAACACCTTGACCGGTGTCAGCACCATGGAACTACCCCTCGAAACCGCCACCCCCAACGAAAATGGCCCGCGGGATCGCGTCAACGTCTTCATTCCCGACGGCTCGCGCCCGCCCCCTGAAATGATGGCTTCGGGCTACAATGTGGACGATACAGACGACGAGAACTCGGCTTCGGACTTGGAGGGTCCAACCATGTCGGGTTCGCACAGCTCTCTGGTAAGCACCAAAACACCAACTCCGTGTACACGGCTGATCCATGTTTTCTAGCCTGGACGCAAGAGGTTGTCGGACGGCGTCTCGCCCGCGACTTCCATGGACTCGATGAATGCTGCGACTTCGTTTGCTAGGGCCAACGAAGCAAACGGTACGAGCTTTTCTGTCGCTACAATAACTGCACTCGGCACCACTGCGACGTCATTCGCTAACACCCCCAATGGCGGACCGCCCGCGTCGTCCGCTGCGTCCCGTAGGTTCTATGACGAGATCAACCCGATTCCGCTCACCTGGAATCGTATGGTTGAGGATATGCGCCGCGCCGTCGAACGCTACCGTCAGGCTATCAGCAACAGCGACCGCGCCGAGTTCGTGAAGAGAGCTGAGGATATCTCGGACCACTTGCGCCTGCTCCTTGCCGCTGGCTCCGGAACAACGGACAACCACTCTGGCAACCCCTCCATCATCTCCACAAACAAGGCTCTTTACCCGCACTTTCGGGAAACCATGTCGCGATTCTCCAAGCTAGTTCTCTCCTCGCATATTGCCGCTTCAGACTTTCCTCCGCCAGATTCGTACTCTAAATGCTTGAAAGAGGCGGATGGTGTGTTGAATGGAGTATATGGATTCGTAGAGGTGGCCCGGCAGCAGCGCGGTGAAGACATTCAACGACTCGTGCCCGGCTTCGTCTTGGGTAGCAATATTGGTGGCAATTGGCACAACAATGGCATGGATGCATCTCCCTTGGCACAACCCATGTCTTTTATCGACCAAGACGACTATGAGCATGCGGTCGAACCTACAGTGAAATTGGACTCTCAGGTTCTGGTACGATTGGAAGATTTGAAGAGATTGATCGTTTCGAGCATACGGAGGCTCGACGAGCAACTTGTTGTACGCGACAAGATCGTCACCCCACATCGGCACCAGGTTATCGGCGATGCCATCTGCAACAACGCTGGCAAAGTCTTGGATGTATGCCGCCCGTGGATTTCAACCATCGAGTCCATCAACCTCTCTGCGTTGAGTTCCACCATGCAAGGCCAGTCACTGGGTGAGTTTAGCGTCCAGAAGCAGCGGGTCTATGATTTGGTCTCGGAATTGGTAATCTGCTGCCAAGGCGTTGCTGCGCCGCTGCCAGACGAGTGGGCAGAGACGCGCAGCGACTCCTTGGAAGACCGCATCAACGCTTGCCGAGCCGTTTCCAGGGACTTGGAGACGAGTGTGGTACAGCAATATGGGCTTCTGCAGCATCTTTCAGAAGCTGTTTCTGCTACTGACCCCGCCGTGCGTCAAGATTCGCGCCGGATGACTGACATAGACGTCTCCAACACTCACATGAGGGGACTGTCTGTAGTCAGACCCAAAATTGGAGACATGCCTCAAGCTCACACGTACAGTGAAGGTCAAAGTTTAGACCTGGACGATAAACCAGAACCTCCGAGGCCCATCAACAAGCAGAAGATCAAGGACTTCTTCGGCGAGGTTCCTACGATACCACAAGCAGCCGTTGTGGAGGAGGTTCCCGACTTCCTGAAGCTTGATCACGAAGGCGAAATCTCATACGACCATAAATTAACACCACCGCAACTCCGTGGTGGCACATTGCAAGGGTTGGTGGAACAGCTCACTCGACATGACCGCTTGGATCCCGCGTTCAACAACACCTTCCTACTTACCTACCGATCATTCACCACCGCATCGGAGCTTTTCGAGATGCTTGTCAAGAGATGGAGTATTCAGCCGCCATACGGTTTGGCCAAGGAAGACTACCAAATGTGGGTCGATATTAAGCAGAAACCGATCCGATTCCGAGTAGTCAACATTTTGAAGAGTTGGTTTGACAACTACTGGATGGAAGGCAACGATGAAGAGGCTAGGATTCTAATTCAAAGGGTGTACAATTTTGCCAAAGATCACGTTGCGACAACGAGCACTCCTGGGGCCGCACCTCTTATGACTTCAGTAGAGCAGCGGTCTCGTGGCCCAGACATGCCAACGAAGCGCATGGTCCAAACCGTAGCCTCGAACACGCCACAACCTATTCTACCAAAACACATGAAGAAGCTCAAGTTCCTCGACATCGACCCCACAGAATTCGCTCGCCAGCTCACCATCATCGAAGCGCGACTCTACGGCAAAATCAGACCTACGGAATGTCTCAACAAGACATGGCAGAAGAAGCTCACACCCGGCGAGCCCGACCCAGCTTCGAATGTGAAGGCGCTCATTCTGCACTCCAATCAGTTAACAAACTGGGTGGCGCAGATGATTCTGACGCAGCAGGATGTCAAACGACGAGTCATCGTCATCAAGCACTTTGTAAATGTTGCAGACAAATGCCGTTTGCTGAACAACTTCTCCACTCTAACCTCCATCATCTCAGCTCTAGGCACTGCACCCATTCACCGTCTCAATCGAACATGGAGTGCCGTGAACGCTCGATCGATGACCACGCTGGAGAACATGCGCAAACTCATGGGTAGCACCCGGAACTTTGCGGACTACCGCGACACGCTCCACAAAGCAAACCCACCATGCATTCCCTTTTTCGGTACTATACTTGCCTTTGCCCCTTAGCCGTTTGGCAAGCCCCACTAACATATTCCCAAGGTGTCTATCTCACGGATCTTACCTTTATAGAGGACGGTATCCCGTCGCTCATCAAAAAGACCAACCTCATCAACTTCGCCAAGCGCGCAAAGACGGCAGAAGTGATAAGCGACATCCAACAATACCAAAACGTTTCCTACCCGCTGCAGGCAGTCACGGAACTGCAAGATTACATCTTGACAAATATGCAGACTGCCGGCGATGTGCACGAGATGTACGAGACGAGTTTGCAGGTGGAGCCGAGGGAGAGGGAAGATGAGAAAATTGCCAGGTCAGTATTTTCTACCAACGGTCTGGGTGGAGGGGCATGGGGAGGTGCCACGGATTACCTCGACGAAATGTTGCGTGGTGCAGGTGTCGGCGGAGGTAGCAACGGCAGCGGAGGAGGTGCCGGAAAGAAGCAATGGAATGGTTTGCTGATGCGAACGTAGACTGCTTTCCGAGTCTGGATTCTTGTGAGAACGCCAAGCTTTCGATAAGCAGGCAAAAGACACGGACGACACAAAAGACGCACCCGCCACACATGATAGTCTTTTGCGGGCTTGCGACGGCGGAGATTTCGACCCAAAGTTCTTGTTGGATGTTACGACCCCCCGATACCCCCCTCCCCCCCTTGTTACCTTGTTAGCTGCTACGGATGACATTATTGCTTGGTTGCTTGCTTCCTTGCTTGCTTCCTATCTACCTCTGCTTACCTTTTGTGATCACCCACAAGGGCTTTTTTGCGTGTCATGCATGACCTCGATATCTGGACGGATAGGATTGGGCGTTTTTGTTTCCCTGCGCATGCTCTGTACCTACCCCTGTTGGTTTTCTGGCATATACCATTGATACTCTTATCATGCGGGTTGGGGTTTTTTCCAACTTCGCTTTGACTGTTTTTCTTTCGAAGCCTTTATGGTCGGTGACTCTTTCTTCTTCTTCTTCTTCTTCTATCTTTCTATTGTAAATTCGCGAAACTCGGAATTCGTGTGGGGGCGGGGGCAGGTCAGCGGGCAACAACCCCTTTTGAACCTCTTTTTCTCTTTTCCTTGGACCTTGGCGAAGGGTGGGTGGGTGGTTAGTTTGTTGGTAGGGGAAATGAATGGAATGGGATTTGTGGGATTTGTGTAATGAATACGGAGTAACTATATATATTATTATATGTTATAGTTATAGTTGTATATATATATTATATATGTTATATAGTTATATATATATGCTACTGTCTATTAATCCATACGGCTATCTAGGGTACCATAACCATGAGCTATCTATCATTGTGATTCATACGACGCTTTATTTAATCTCATGGTGTTGTTTGCTTGTTTGTTTGTTTGTTTGTTTGTGTACGGAGTACTCCGCAGTTGGGATCGGTGTCAAACATGATGATAGCAATATAACAATGAACCCAAATCCTTGGGAACTGGGCAAGTGCACGCTATGAGGTAATGGATACACAGTCATTGTTAGTAGATACATGGTAGCAATAGTTTAATTGGGAAATATTGATTGTCCGGCTGTTCGTGGGAGGGTTCGTGCAAGCGTGGGTGCGTGGGTGCGTGGGGGCGTGCTCGGGGTGCGTGGGCCACGTGTCTGTTTGTCTGTCTGTCTGTCTGTCTGTCTGTTCTGTGGGTCGGTCACGCCGCTCAACTTCAATGTACTATATTATTATTACTGTACGGAGTAATAATCAGTGCATGGACCAGTTTGACGTCTGCATGTGGTTTCCCTGACGTGTATATGTGTATGTATGTATCAATCGTAAAATGGATCCACATGTATAATAAATATTAGATGGTTTGTATCGTACTCGGTACACACACGGTGATGGGTATTTTTACAGGCTAGGTAGGTGATTATTTGATATACTCTGTACTCTGTACAAAGTGTGTAGATATATGTATGGATTGTATTGGTTCTCAGTGCTTTCGTGGAATGAAGCCGCGTTGTGGTGGGCTTACTGAGGTAGGTATAGCGTGGTTAAAGAGGGCGAATAATTTCTTTACAGTTTTATGCGGCTCTGTACTCCGTAGGTACAATCTTTGTGGGGCTGGTGGGGATGGGGTTTAGATAGGGATAGGCGGTGCCTATGCTTGGAGGGAAAATAAGTCGTAGTAGGGTTCGTGGTGGGTGTAGGGGTGAGGGGCCTAGTGCGTGATCTAGTGGGTTTGATGGGAGATTAAGAGGTAGGTAGAAATTTCCTGAGGGTGGAGAGAGAGAGAGAGAGAGAGAGAGAGAGAGAGAGAGTACGGAGTATGGATGATTGGTGGGCACGTAGGTCAGTAGGTAGGGACAAGGAAAGCAAGCAGAGGATGGTGTGGTGGTTTCACGACGCATGGTGATTACGGTGTCTGTATGTATGGGCTTTCCGAGCAAAGGGAAGATGGGACTGTGTAGGGTGTCTGGTGTCGGGCTGGGGGTTGAGACAGATCGGCGAGCGCGTGCTCGAAATTTAGTATTTATCATCTATCTATACTCGGTACTGCGTATGGTAGTAGGGCTTTGTTACATTGGCACATTGGGATAGTCGTGTGAGTCGTAGCTTGGATCAACCATCGTGGCTTGTGCCGTTTGCATTGACTGAGAGGGGAAAGTAAAGGCTATATATGGATGTATATCGTTGTTGCGAAGTTTCAATAGCAACCACTCCGACACCCGACGACTGTGACAAGAGGATTTACGCGTTGATGATCCTGAAGAATCCTGGGGAAGACCGACGGAGACGGGATGAATGGCGTGGATGGGCATGTTGCGTCTGGGCGGTTGGCCGGAGACCTCGGCAAACGAGACAGGGGGGACCCGGTCACGCTAATCCCTGCACGAGCGTCGCTTGCTCTCCTTGCATGATCCCTGCTGGTCGGGAAGGATGCTCGAGGAGAATTTTAGAAGCGACAATGAGCTGCATGGGTTGAGATGATGCGGTGGATGGTGAATATCATATCTATCTATGGAATGGGAGAGGGAGAGGGAGAGGAGAGAGACAGACAGACAGAGGGAGAGAGAGACAGAGAGACAGAGAGACAGAGAGAGCAAAAGACAGAGAGAAGAAGCCAGAGATGGAGCAGTCGCACAACTTCCCCCCTTCTCTCCCTCCCCAACACCAGGACGAGGCATGCATTGCGGGTAAAATACATAATTAGCAGCACCACTCTCCCTCCTTTTCCTCACCCAGCCACCCAGTCTTCTTCTCATCGGCCACTCTTTGACAGTTCTCGGCACCGCTGCGGCGCTTCTTACCAGGCATATCCCATTGTTGCTTATTGCGGTCTCGTCTCCCGGGCCAGCATTGACGCACGGTGACTGGTCGTCCCAAATTGCGCTCTTGCGACCGTTGAGCCCGGTTCGGTCATTCATCCCCAGACCAGGGAAGACAGCCAAAGACGGTCAGGTTCAGCTTCAGGTCAAGTCGACCCAAGACAAGTCGTGAACTGACTCCAAGACCCGCCCTTATTGTACTTGGCTGGCTACTATACATCTGCTGGTCTCTCCCTGTCGTCCGCCGCCGCCGCCCTCTTTCGACGCCTTCTCTCTTTTGCCCGCCCTCTTCTTGCTTTGCTTGCTACTTTCCTTGCCTCCAAGACACGCTCCTTTTAATATACACATATCCACTTCCTCCCTATACTCCCCGCACATCTACACGACTACACATTATGTGGAGAATCAGCAACGCGGCAGGATTGCTGCCCTGGTTGCTTTTGGCCGCATCTCGCTTGGGTGAGTACCCTCCCGTCCAATACGATCATGCTCTCCATATACATACACACACACACACACACATACAAACACACACGCAATCACACACATACACAGACACACACAGCCGCCAGTGACGTCTGTCCCTCGAATCCCCATGCTAACCTGGATGCGTCGCGACAGCCACTGCCGAGTGCGAGTGTGGATACTCGCTTAACAAGACGACCGATGCGGCCTACCAGGTCTTTTACGACCTCCAAGAAAACGACTTCCTCCACACCAAGGGCAAAAATGTCACAGAATTCGGCTGGCGGCCGCAGGAATACAACATGTCGAGTGAGCAGGCCTTTGGGCCCTACGGCAAAGAGATGGAGCTTCCCAACGTCGAGCTCAACCCGTTGAAGAATGCGCAGAGCTGGTCAGGCGAGAGCGAAAACGGCGGCGATGCGGGACTCAAGCTGTGGGTGCGCGGTGACCATTCGCACGGTTT
Source organism: Helminthosporium solani (assembly GCA_022560085.1). Classification (NCBI taxonomy): domain Eukaryota; kingdom Fungi; phylum Ascomycota; class Dothideomycetes; order Pleosporales; family Massarinaceae; genus Helminthosporium; species Helminthosporium solani. Next base: position 50,012 of record JAFISD010000119.1, read on the forward strand.
AGTGCCCAGCGCAGAGGTTGCCAGCGTGCGCGGAGACGCGTTGTATGGCAGCTTTCGCGCAAGCATGAAGATGGGTTCCGGCGGAACCTGTGGCGCCTGGTACTGGGTATGAAACACCCGACTGCCGACCTGGAACGACCATCAGACTAACCAGCCCTGCAGTATCTCTCCAACGCCGTCGAAATCGACATGGAGCTGCTCAGCAAGGACTTCAACGGCACTCAAGGCGCCGTCAATCTGGTTCTGCAGTCGGAGCAATCGGCAAAGGACCGCAATGCAGAGGGAACGAATACCTTCCACGTCCAACATCTCGACTTCCGCCCCGACCAGGAGTTCCACGAGTATCGCTACGACTGGAGCCCCGGAAAAGTGACCTTCTTCGTCGATGGCAAGCCCCTCTACACTACGACCGACAATGTGCCTGATAAAGGCGGTCCCATGATGATGACCCACTGGAGCACGGGAAACCCCAAGTGGTCGGCTGGACCGCCAACCCAGGACACCCCCCTCACCGTCTCGTATGCCAAAGCCTACTTCAACTCGTCCGACCCCGCACGCTCAGATGCCTACAAGAAGAAGTGCCCTACCTTTGACCCCACAAAGGTCTGCCAGATCCCAGAGCAGACTGTAGCACCCAACGGCGCCAATGCGAAGACATACTTTTTCTCCCAGGACGGAAGAGCCAAGACACCAGGGCAGACCACGTTCAAAGTCACAAGCGGTGCTTCGAGTCTTTCCACTCTGTCATCGATTTATATTTCGATATGCGTCGCCTTCTTCAGCTGGGCGATACTATAAGACATTGCACCCACCCTCCCATACCGCCGACTTGTTACCGACTTTAATACCTCGAATTATCGCAGGACAGCATTTTCACATGCATGCAAACCCGAATTTCCTTTCCTGCTTTTACTCTACCAAACAAGATCGCATCATCACGAGCGCATTCATGAAGGCATCACGGCTTTTTCCGGTCATCACTGACTTTACCCAACTTCTTCTGTCCTTTTCTTTTCTTTTGCACTATGCTGCACTTCGTTGTCTATTTTAGTATCTTACGGCTTCTTGTACACACTACTTTTCGTTCGCTTTGTCGCTTGCCGACTTGCTTTCTTCATTCTCGTCTGCTTTACTTTATTCTACTATACTTGACTTTACTTTACCTTGCTTTACCTTGTTTTACCTTGCTTTACCTTGCTTTACCTTGTTTTACCTTGCTTTACCTTGCTTTACCTTGCTTTACTTTACGTTCTTGCGGATAAGAGAGCTTTGGTTTCTTACTGCCTTTTACTACCAGCGCAAGTGTAGGGGGAGGTTTTTCATGATTGATGGTTTGTTTGGTTTGTTGTTGTACTTTTTCTTTTTGAGTTGTTTTGTTGATACCACTGTTGTTGTTGTTGTTGTGTTGTTGTGTTGTTGTTTGTTGTTTGTTGTTCTCATCGTCGGGTGTTGGGCAGCCGGGGGGCTCATGCATGACGGTATGGCCAATGTCTCGGGATGGAAACGCCTCGCCTCTGCTACTGCGGCAGGCAATGCAAATCAACTCATCCACGGTTGAGTCGTCAAAGGCCATTTCGTCACTGGTTGGATACCCTACCTAATCATCTCCTCGGTCGGTCGCTTGTCCAATGCGGCATGTAACCATGTCGGCGGATTGGATGAAGACGGAAGAAAATGGAATCTTGGATTGAATTGGAATCAGTCCCATGATGCACCTACCCCTCCGCATGTAGCATTACATAGTATTGCATATGCACGCCACAGATCTAGTTAGCAATGCTACATATACTGTACTACCAATCTTCTTTCTCTCGTATAATATCTGTGGCGCGCTGATCTGATCGGATCTGCTCTGCTCTGCTCTGCTCTGCTCTGCTCTCTGATCATCCGTCCGTCCGCCCGCCCGCTGGCCAGTCGGCTGTCACCCTCCCCCCTTTCTCCCCAACATAGACGCTCACATGGTGTTGGGTTGCAACCCGCTGCGATCTACCGTCCCAGCTCGCCATGTAACAGAACAGATCGATTGTTGACTGGGACAGCCAGGTTATCCATCAAATAGTCCTTTTCTTCTAATCATACGGAGTAATTACTGACCATCCTATCCTACACTATTCTATTGTGTGGAACGGTATTGTATTGTACCAATAACTAATGTATATAAAGAGAAAAGTAATCTCCACAAGCCCTTTCGGCATTTGTCTATTTTAATCATCACAGCTAATTCCCTTGTTCCCTTTTTGTCCATTTTCTCCCTGGGCTAGTGAGTGGGTGTCCATGGGCATGGGTGTGGGTGTGGGGTGGCTTGTTTTAGTGTTGCTTGGTAGCTTGTTGGTGTTTTGGGTAGTTTGTACTAGACACCCAAGTATCTAGTCACCTAGTCTAGATGTAGATGAGTGTTGTTGCAATAATTGGCACGTTGGCACTCGGTAAGTGGACTAGCTTTGGTGGTTCTTAGCAGGGTGGCGGTCTTGTACAATATTGTAGATGGTTAGCGATGCAATATTCGCGTAGTGGGGCGAATTTGTACGTTGAGTGGTTGTGATGGGGAACCGAGTGGATTAGGAGGGAAGTGGATTGCGCATTGGGTTTTAAAACGAAAGTTACGGCGGGCGGGAGTTGAAGCCATGGCATTCAAGTGAGTTGTAGAAAGTAGGTAGTTGGATTTTTTTTTCATCATTTGTTCTGTTGTTTTTGCCTTGCGCTGTTGTGTGGATGGATATACATGCCATGTACCCGCACTCCGTCTGCACTGTGTCACAGTAGGCGGGAGATGAGCGAGATGGGATCTATGCAAGGACGTAAGGATGACCGTGGCACACCTGCGCTGCGGGGACTTGCGGCTGGAAAATTACTCCATGGGTAATGATTGCTTACATTGTACGGAGAAGGTAGATACACATAGCTGGACACTTGCAAGTTACCAGTCGCGCGTCATAGACACGCGAGTGACAGCGGGTTACCGGTCCGGGGGACGGAGAGAACCCTGTGCTGGGTATGTAGGCGATCTTGTGGACGTGGCGTTTAAGAGTTATGCTAGAGTTGTGCTGGCTATCATGACGCAGGTGGATGTGTTTTGTATGGTTTGGAGATGGATGGGTCTTTGGATGGTTGGTGTTAGGTATGGTATGGAGAATGTGTATCTATTAGTTGGCATTGATAGTGGTCTCGTATTGACATGATTGTTGCGAAGGCTTATGGACATTGGACCTATCGTGTCTGATCTATAGGTTGTTCCCCCGAATGTATAGAACATGCTGAACATCTAGAACATGCCGAACATACTGCCTGCAAAGTCATCGCATCGCATCGCATCGCATTACATCACGCACAGCGGAATTCCCCTACCATCTATGGTGTCCCCGGCACCTACATAAGGGGGCTGATGTTTATGCAAGCCATGACACGTTCCCCCACCCTCTCCTCCAACTACATCTCCAGCTATTCACACGAGACGCCTCTACAATAACGCCCATTAAGAACATCTCCGTCTCTCCGTACCTCGCGTGAGGTGTGACTGCTTTCAATCGATGATGGTAGTGATGGTGGGGGTGGTGGAGACCCGATGTCAACTACTAGTAAATGTGTTCGCTAGATGTTAGCTTGGGATGATCTGTTTGGTGGGGCTTGTATGATGTATGATGCCCCAGCGTGGGAAGGAGGATAGAATATGATAGGATGACTAGGTGGCGCTGGGTAGGAAGTAGGCTTTATACACAAGTGTAAATCTTAGTTGCTTGTAATCCGCGAATCGAATAGGCTTGGTATACAAATTTCGTAAACATTGTAGTAGGTAATATCAATGTCACAGGTAATATCGTGATAAGTGATGGATTGATAGGGTGGAGTTAGTTGTGTAAAAGGGGAACTTTACTGCTATAAGATGATAACTAGTTCAAAATTTGTAATAGGATAAATACTACCAAATGGTAATTTCATAGCCTTGGACGCTCTTTCGTTACAAGATGCAATTGGGCAAGAACTGTTGGACATGATGCGGAAGATTGCGATACAGTATGAGCAATTGAATCTTGGAAATTCAGCTTCGTTGGTACGATTCTCTGCATTATATCAGCAATGCTCATGGCAAACTTGTTGGAGTAGATAGTGAATATTAGACCAAATGAGCAACAATATCATAAGACACACTATCCGTGTCGTCCTATATCTCTCCACTATTTCTCCCCTGGCCATCTCCTAAAACCCAATTAGGTACCTGGATATCAGTGGCGACTACTATGTTCCAGTCATATTACTTACTACGCGACACTTGTGAAGTGGAGGTTGTGTGAGTGAGTAGCAGGGTTAGAATTTATAGTAGGCATTGGACACTTTCAATTGAAACTACATCTTTCACCATCAAAAAGGCTGAAAGGTGAAAGAGAGAAAAGGACCATTTAGGTATTACAATTCAAAAGTGGAAACGACCGTTTAGGCGCCTCCCACATCAACCAGCACACAACCCACACATACCCTACAAGAGTCTCAAACCACTCCAGGCCACTCCGTCCCACCAATTTCCCCATCGCTTTTCGCCCCCCAGAAGCACTCCACACACCCTGCACCACCGCCTCGAGCATAAACGCCACCGGCTGCAACATCCAATACAACATGCTCCTGTTCCACGAACATTTGTTTCCAAAGTGCCACGTAACCATGGCATGCATGATAGAACTCTGCCCGAAGACCAGAAATGCGTTGACGTAGCGTGCCAACTGCGAACGCGGTGGCACCCCCAGTGCTTTCGAGATTACCGAAGCGTGCTGGCCAAAGGAACGATAGATGACACGATGCCAAAACATGCTCCAGAATCTACGCATGGTCCAAGTCTGAGTCAACACGCCAAAGAACGGTGGCCATTCCCAGCTCTCATCCAGGCCCACGCTGATGAACACTACGGCACAAACATCATGGTACAGACCCAGCATCAGGAAGTCTGCCACGATGGATTCCCAGACCATGCAGGCGCGGATCTGAAGTTCACGTAAGGCGACAGGCGTTGTGGGTGGTGTGTTACCAATGTAGGTCCAGAAGAGGCGACGAAGGATACCTTCTTTCTCAGGGATGAAATCTATCGGTTTAGTGTTGAGTCTCTCCTCTGCATTGGAGAATTCGTAAAAGGCAGCGAGTAGGAAGAAGTTGACAAGGATGTAAATCAGGCGGATACCGACGCCGGCGAAGCGGCCTCTTTCGGTGAGATTGTGACGCGTCCTGGGTTTTTCGGAGTCTTTTTTATCGGTGGAGTTGGTGATGGATGTGGAATGTGCGGGCTTGGGTGCTTCCCATGTATACTTGATACCAGGCCATAGGAATGGATTTTCCCAAGGCGTGCCTACGCCGCGGATGTTGAAGAGATTCTTCCAGCCCCGATAGAAAGGATTCCAGTCTGCTCTCGCATCTTTGTGGTCGAGATGGTTGGGTACATCTTTCCGGCTGTCGTTTTGATAGGCCATGGATAGGATGTGCGAAGATCCGATTATGATGTATCGGGTGTAAATTTCGTTGAATGTATCATCGGGTGAAAGGTTCTTGGACGTCTACCACGCGCCGTATGCGGCTACGAATAGTATGGCCATGCCAGTCCAGCGGTTGATGTGGGCGGGGAAAGAGACGATGAGGAGTCCTGTAAAGCAAAAGATGATAGACCAGAGAATCGGCTGTGCGCCTTCGGAGAGAGTCCATTCTGGCGGTTCAGTCGATACGGGTTGTACTGTTGCGATAGGGTTGGCCTTGACCGGGTCGGCTACCAGATGAGAAGCCATCGGGATGTGAATAAGGCCGATCGAAGCTTTGGAAATAAGTAAGCAAACTCAAGAGTGTGGAAAGTGTTTAATGGGAAGGGTACACATCTAAATACCATGTCCGCTTTCTGGTCCATGAAAAAAGAGGCTGAGCAAATGGCTAATCCCCGATGGCTGACGGGGTATGTAAGCGGTACATTGATCAAACATCGGACAACCAAGGGTTTGTGAATCGATGGCTCCACATTATCGGAATTCGGTGCTTGAAGCCCCTATAGGAGTTAGGAGAGATTTGATTGCAAACGCAGCATTTAAGTACTTAGGTAGGTTCCGTTGTTTCGTGGGACTAATTTGTTGACGACACGTGTGTGTGGCGATGTTGAGATTGATGAAAACATCCAACTAGTCCAAGCAAATAGATTGATTAATAAGAATAACTAGGAATCTCGTTTCTACTCCGCATCACCTCTGATTACATTGTTTGCGCCCCAAATTACCTGAATAGTAAACTGAGCGAAACAGCAAGATGTCACATCATGCCCACCACCATCTATCGTCCACAAAAGTCCACCCTGCTACATTTCCCTCAAACGTCTCTTCTACATACACACCCCCATGTAAACGCAGGGAGAAAGGTATAAAGAGCACAAGATGCAAACATGCAAACAGGCTTTTCTTCATCATGTCCTTCCCTCCTTTTCTCCTTCCCTTCTTCCCTCCTTCCCTCCTTTTCTCCTTCCCTCCTTTTCCCCTCCCTCCTTCCCTCTCTTTCATCTTCCCTCCTTCCTTCCTTCCCAGGCTACTAAATAGCGAGTAACAACCCGCCTGCTGATTAGTCACCTAGAATGCCTTGATGTCGTGCAAGCCATTCTGTGACCATTTCTGTGACAACGTCTTGATATTTAATATCGGTTCATCTCGAGAATACGTACAGCCAACCACTACTTTTACGGGAAATGGTAATCAAGAGGTACCCGATGACGATGATGAGGAAGCGCCATGGTTGACTCTTCCCAACATACGGATTACCAGCAGGAGGTACAAGGTTGGTAGGCAAGGAAGAAAGAAAAGGGAAGGGACCACCACCAATACGAAAGCGAGGAATGGGCATAGAATAGAAGAGGGCGGATAGGGTGTTTGAATGGATGAGAGAAAAACGTGCATGTTCTATAAAGCTCACTCTCCCCCGCCTGTTTGCGTAGAAATAGACAAGCCCACTCTGTTCCGCCTCTTCGCATAGAAATAGAAAGTTGAGATACGGTTTATTCAAACTACTTTACCTACCTATTTCGACGCTGCTCGCTTTCCGGCCTTCCAAGCGTCGTCGTCGACCAAGGAACGGAAACGACAAAAATGAAGCTCGGCGTCATCATCATGGCTACTTTGGCTTCGTTTGCTACTGCTTGGCTTTATCCCGGGGTGGGTCGCAGGGCAGGTGGGGATTTCGAACTGTGTCACACGGATCCCTGGAGATGCAAGTACGTATTCGTTGTTTCTTTCTTTCCTTCTTTCTCGAGGTGGTGGGGTATGCGTGTTTGTTGCGGATGCTTGGGCTGATGACGGTTACAGGGAGCATTACAGGAGAGTGAGCTTCACTGCCACTGCGCACAGGTGGATGTTGCGTGGCGGTGTTGTTCGTCATGAGGAGGTCGGCGACATGGAGAGTGCTCGTGTGTAGAAGGAGGAGGTCGGTTTCTCGATGTTTTGACTTTTATTTCGCGGCCTGCATGGTTAGTGCTACGGATACACATTCTTCCTAGGGGTTGATGGAGTGTTTGGATGGTACGTGGCACCGTGGGTGGCTGGTTGTGCTTTTCCTATACACAGTTACTCCGTACTCCGTAATTAGATGGTTGGTGACATTGACTCGTTGCATCTTGTTGTTTAGCATCGAACAGGATTGATGCCCCTCCCCTTCATGAACGAGCGGCTCGACCGGTTTCAAGAACAGCGAAATTGGAAGCGTCGCGGGCGTTTCTCGTCTCCAGGGCAAAGCGAGGCACGGAGGGCTGCCGCGATCACCGGATCACTTCCCGCGCACAGAACTTCATCTGAAACGGGGCTAGCGCGGGGGGAGGGGGGGGAAGGCACGAAAAAGCAATGCCCCTCACGAGGGGTGTCAACGGCGAAATTGCATTTTGCGGGCGTGTGCGCAGACGGGCCTCACTCAACCCGACAGCGTTCGACGGGCGGGCAGGGTGGCAGACAACAGGCGTGTCTACTTGTACATATTGTCCGGGCTTGGATTCGGGATCAGGTTATTATTATTCGAGATCCTTGGGACGAGCGGGGCATGGCAGGTAGCGGACAGGGCAAATTGCCAGTTGACACTGACTAGGGGGGGATGGATGGTGGTGGTACCGAGGATGGCTCTTGAAGGATGCTGTCTTTTTCTTGTCGATGCTCTTCCCACCCACCACCAGCATTTGCTTCATGTTTGCAGGCCAAGAGCGGCGAAGAAACGCGGCGGTCGTGATTTTCGACCCTTCTGAAGCCGAAGGCGTGCCGTGTGTGAAAGCTTCAAGACGTTTCCGGGCTTCTTGTCGCGGCGCCGCTGTTGTCCATGTGGGTCCCGGGGAAGCGCATCCGCTGCTACGGCGCGGCGCCACTAGGAACGAAGAAGCCGTCGATCGGTTGTGAGGAGGATGAGACGTCTAGACAGAGACCTTTTGTCGGAGAGGGCGTGGGCAATGAGACAAGAGCCATGTCTGCCCCTTTTTCTAGCCATGGTGGCGTCACCAATCTTGTATGTGTGTACGGAGTATATATGCCTAAGCAAGTATGTGCCTAGGTACCTAACTTAGATATGTATGGATCCGCGCACAGCAGGTATATTGTACAGTAGAGTAATAGCTGAGCAAGTACTCCGTACACAGATACTAGGTACCTACCTAACATACATAGTACATGGGCGCTTCCAACTCCAACGTGGAGACGAGGCGGTGAGCACCTTGTGGGCAGCAGTGTCTACAACAGGTAAAGGTAGCTGGGGCTCTCATACCGCTCTTTTCCATCAGTCTACGGCTTGCGCGACGAGACGGTGAGGTGTGTACTTTCGTACCATAACTACGTACCCGTGACATTGGTTCGCTGGCGAGGAGCCTTGATTCTGGCAGTTGTTTTGGCCTGGACAGACGATGGGCAGTTGTATTAGATGGAGTCCTCTGTACACTTTGTATAGAGATATCAAGCAGTAGAATACAATTGATGCAGGTAGAGTCACTCGAGCTACGAATGTCAAGCTCCTGTGTACTCTATACATTGATAGGTTACGAAGTGGAGGGGGTGTACAGCAGCAGCTCGAAGCTCAAAGCACCACTCACTTGGGCTCGGATCAGCAACCCCGCTGTCAATGTCATCAAAGAACAGCCATGCGAACATTGTCGCATGCGAACACACACACACACACGCACACACACTATAGACACCTACCTGAATACTATACACATCCAACAGGACGCAGTAGATGGATATAGTCTTCGGTGCCATCTACACATGCACAGCGAATACAAGTAGACCTCGGTGCACAGCGCACTGGGCGACCAGAGCCGTATTAGCCTCACTATGTGTGCGTGTGTGCGTCCACTGACTAAGCTTTCTTTCTGGGTTCTGGTGGGCGTTGGTCCGGTGTTGTTGCGCTGCTGCTGCCCCTCCCCTCTCCCCTTTACGTGGTGGCTCCTGCTTACTTTCCTGCACGCTTGCACTCCCGCACCACCACCACCACCACAGCCAGCGCCCGTACCCGTTCCCTCTCCCTCTCCCCCTCGACATACTCTTCCCATCCCATCGTCAACCACCTACAACCTCCATCGTTCCATCGTCTGCCATTCTAATTCCGTCATCATCCCCCTCCATTCGTATGCGCAGCCCAGCCACGACATTCACCAATGCTATTCGTCAACCCGTCCAGCCTCCACTCGCCCGCCCTTTAACCCACTCCGCGAACCCGGCCGGCGCACAATAGCAGCTCATCCCCAGGGTTCATCGAGCAGTTCTCAGTCGAACCTATGCCTGCAGCCGCCATGACCATGGCCGCCAGCTCGTCGCCCGCAACGCGCAAGACGGGCTCTGCCCCCGAAAAGAAGGTGCGTCGGCCCGCCACGTCCACGCCTTTTTCCATCCAATGTTGACATCGGACAGTACAAATGCCAGTTCTGCAATCGCGCATTCAGCCGCAGCGAACATCGCAGTCGTCACGAGCGATCGCGTACGTATTCCCATGTTTTTTTTTTGATGTCGACGGTCGCGAGCCCGTCGCGTCGCGGGGTGCTATCGACGTTGCTAACTGCCCCACGTAGACACCAAAGAACGCCCTTTCAAATGCAATAAGTGCCGGAGCACCTTCGTACGCCGCGATCTGCTTCTCCGCCACGACCGCACTGTACATGCAAAAGGTGAGGCATGCCGCTGCGTAGCCAAGCACAGGACAAGGCTGACAAGCATAGACGGCGGTGCCCCGTTGACGTCGACGAAAGCTCGCAAAGCCCCCGAGCCCGCGGCCGTTGGCCCATCGAATAATGCAGCCCCCGTGGACCCGAAGCCGTTCGACCAGATGGAGACGGATGCCGATGATATCCTCGACACCGAATCGGCCGCCATGTTGATGCAGGACTTTGGTAGGAAAGCCATGGCGAGCCAGGAGCCCCCCAACCTCGCCCCCGAGCCCGACAACACTGCTGTCCCGCAGCCTGCCCCTTCGATGACAAATCATTCGCCTGTGCAATACACAGCGCCGGGTCAGATGAGCCTGCCGCAGATGCCGTGGGATGCAATGTCCATGGTGCCCGAGTCCAAGTTGAGTAACGGGTCGCACGACACCCACCCGGCCTTCAACAGCGCCAGCGCCCTCAGCTCGCACCCCCACCAGCTGCCTCCTCTACCGATGGAGCGCCAGATGTCGGGAAGCGACGCTCTCGGGCCTACCTTCCGGTCGATGAACAGCTCTCTCCCCGGCGGTGTCGACATGGGGACACCGGGCGCCTTGTCACCCTTCCCAGGCATGTTGGGTCCCGTGTCACCCGTTGACTACCGGAGATCTCCGGGTCCCACTCAGGCATGTATGATGACAAAAGCACCCCAGGTCGAGTCGGAGGAGCAGTGTGCGATGATTATGGAGAACGTGAAGCAGTCAGACAGCGAGAATGCCCTGCAAGACACTTTCCACCTACCCCCGCTGAACACTGTCAACCGCCTGCTCAAGACATACTTTGACCTGTTCCACCATCATCTGCCGTTCTTGCATCCAGCGACGTTTCAGCCCACCAAGGTGCCCGCGCCTCTGCTCTCCGCCGTTCTGTCTATCGGTGCTCTATACATCTTCGATCAAGACCAGGCATACATGTTCCACATTGGCTCCAAGGTTCTCGTCAACCAGTTCCTGCAGAACAAGGAGAATTTTAGCTCCCGAAAATGTCCTCTGTGGACTATGCAGAGCACGCTGCTGAACATGATCTTCGCTAGCTGGAGCGGCGATCCAAAGGGGCTCGAATGGGCCTGTTCTATCAAAAGTTTGTTGGCAAATATGGTCGCTGGTAACCGGTATGAGCTCAAGCTGCGCTCGGAAGCAAGGGAAGGCGCCGCTCCAAGCCATGAAGAATGGATTGTGGACGAACAGTGTCGGCGAACCTATTACGCCGTGTACATTTTCTTCGGTCTCATGACGCTTACATACAACCATACGCCAGCCATGGGCTTCAACGAATTCGATACGCTGGAGTTGCCGGCGTCCGAATCTCTTTGGACGATGGAGGTGTCAGATGAAGAGACGTGGCGTGACAGCCTCTCGACATCAAACATCATCACCTTTAGGCAAGCGCACGATAATCTGTTCCAGGGTGATCTAGCTCGCTACAGTGCCTTTGCTACGCGTGTAATGATCAACGCTCTATTCTTGGAGGTTTGGTATCACAAGCGCAGCCCCGAGGCGCTACAGGACGTTGTAACTGAGTACAAATTGAGGCTCGCTTTGGAAACATGGGAGAAATCTCTAGAGCTCTGCGAGCCCGAGACGGTCGTTGTTCAGCTCAGCGCACCTCACAAGGGTCATCCGCTCATCTTCAACGCCATGGCCATGTACCGCAACACAAGGACACGTCTAGTTGTTGACCTCAAATCTGTCCAGGAAGCCCTCCGCTATCACGACTCGTATGAAGTCGCAGCAGCCATGACCAACGCTCGCGACAAGGTTCACCGCTCGCAAGAGATGATCAAGGTCATTCAAGAATGCTACGACTGTATCGAGGTGGCAGCTTCCCAAGGCATCCGCTGGGTTGCTCGCACGTCGGCCACCAACTGGAGTATCGAGCACCCGCTGACTGGCATGGATTTGATGGTCATCCTGACTCTTTGGCTCTATCGCCTTGAACATGACGAAGAGCCTGCGACCGAGGAAGAGCTGGCAATGTATAACAAGCTGCGAAGCTTGTTCGACGACGACTCGGTCGATGTGTACGGCGCCAAATTGAGCTCCACCGTGGCACGTCTTTGGGGGAGCATGATTGACGAGGTTGTAGTTTGGGGGTATGTGGACCTTTTTCCTCTCACGACAGCACTTGCTAACGATGCCTAGTATCACCAAGCTTATGGGTGAAGCATTCAAACTGCACTCGCAGGCCCTCGTCGGTTACGAGGACGCCATGTCCGAACGCTCCGGCTCCGCTACGCCTTCCATGACCGCTAGCGGCGTTCAGGTCCTGGAAATGCAGATGGCGTACTAGCACGCCTGTCTTCCTGATGAATCACGACCTTCCCTTCTTGTCTCCTCTTCACTAGATTGGTTTTGCATCTCTCCGCACCGAAGGGAGCAAGCATATCATGGTGTTCGGCGAATATCTCTCATATTCATTACCTACCTATGGGTTATGATTTCCCGTTCATCTCATCATTTTACCCTTTTCATTTCTCTGCTCTTTTCACCCTCGAAGGTCGGGGTAATACTGGCGCATATCGGGGTGGGTCTGGTCCAACTATTATATACGTTTGGGCTCGGGCCGCTATGGATTGGACTGTGGTGACGGGGGGAGGCGCGCTACACTTGATACCTTTCCTACTCTCTCTCTCATCATACCCACTGATAGTGCTTTTTCGCTGGACTGCTTGGTTGGTCTTTCCCGGTTGGTGGCTGGTCCCGGACCCCTGCGCGCTTTTCACCTTCGCCCCGGTCGTGCGTACAGATGTCTTTCTGAGATGGCTGAAGTATCTCCTGCTAATTTATGTGGCCTACTCAATTCTTCCTTATTCCTCCAACTTGGGTACCTCTTTTTTCTGTACTGCGATTTCTCACCTCCTTTGTTCCTCATTTTCTCTCTCAATTTATTTCTTTGTGACTGCATATACCATTTGATTCGATTTTTCCATCCTTTTTCGCTGGGAAGGCGTGGCTAGTAACGAGTAGGGATATGGGATATATGAAGTCGGCGACGCGATGCAACGAGAGATGAGTGGGTGGATGGGTCGGTGGGTGCAGTATCGTGGCGCGCTTTGTCTCTCTCTATTTCTGCCTGGTCTGGGGTGTAATCTTTGTACAAATAGGTTCTTCTTCACTTTTCGGTAATGAGGCAAATAAAGTTCGAGATTGATACGTTGTGGATGATCATGTTGTTGTTGTTGCTGTTGGTGATGTTGCACTTGTGGAGTTGAGTGAATTAAGTGTGTTTTGTGGGAGACGAGTTTGGGCCAAGGTTGATTTTTTTTGCATCTAGAGATTGTCATGTTGAGGTTTTCTAAGGGATGGAGATGCTTGGCCATTTGAGCTGGAGTGTGAGCAGGCATGTGATGAGGTGCCAAGACTCACCACACCGCCAAGGCGCGCCAACGCTGCGCCTGGCGAAATTTCGAAAGCGAAAAAAGTTCGTGAGCTTCAAGCTTTCAATTGAACCATTGACGACCGGCAGGCGCAACAAGTGCCAATTCTTCCACAGGACTGCTTGAGTGTGTGGTTATTTCTACACTGCAGCTTTGCGGTATACGAATAAAGCTATTTTCGCCACCTTCCTTACTCACCCGAAGTAAAAGACCTCCACCACACACAGGACCTCCGCACATCACAGCCCTCCCTCTTTCGCACACACCACGCAGAATCTTCACAATGGGAAAAGACGCCACCAAGAGCAAGGACAAAAAGGAGAAGAAGGAGAAGCGAGTGTCGGACGTTGGCGTGAAGAAGAGCAAGAAGGAGAAGAAGAGTAAGGTTGTGGCGGGTGAGGAGGAGGATGTCACGATGACGGACGCGCTGGAGACGGAACTGCAGAAAGACCCAGCAGAGAGTATGGTTCGGGTTGTTGGGGCTGGGGAGACGAAGGTGGTGCCGTTCGCGGAGCCGATGGTGGTGGATGCCAAGGAGGTCAAGAAGGTTTTCAGGACGGTCAAGAAGTGTAAGTCTCTCTTGTCCACTTCTCTACGTCTCGAGGGACCCGAGCAGCTATCAGGGTTACTCTCAATTCCACTCCCACACCTCCTCCACCGAAAATAGTCCCAACTAACATCAACTCTCCCCATCAGCCGCCAAAGCGAAAACCCTCCGCCGCGGCGTAAAGGAAGTTGTAAAATACCTACGCAAGTCTTCGGCTACCTCGAGTTCCCTGTCCGATCCCATCGCCATCGTCATCATCGCCGCAGATATCTCCCCCATGGACGTTATCTCGCACATCCCCGTGCTCTGCGAGGACCACAACATCCCCTACATTTTTGTCAAGAGTAGGGTGGAGCTCGGCGAGGCGAGCGCGACGAAGAGGCCGACGAGCGTCACGTTAGTGGCAAAGGACAGGGGGAAGAAGGGTAAGGAGATGGGAGCTGAGGAGAAGGAAGAGTGGACCGAGAGCTGGGAGGGATTGAGAGGAGTGGTTGTTAAGGCGACGAAGGGAGTTAGGAAGTAGAGGGGGCGCGATTCTCTTCTTATCTTTCTCTCTCTCCCTCTCTCTCCCCGCGCTCGTGTGTGTGTGTGTGTGTGTGTGTGTGTGTGCGTGTCTGGATGTGTGCAAAAACGATGGATGGGTGTGTGTCTTGGCGTTACTGGCGTTAGTTCATCGGCTCGAGCTGACTTACTTTCCCATCGGCACATGATTCTCAACCTTGGACTTTCTCATCTGGGGGTGTCAGACATGGCTATATTATAGTATAGCTAACTAGTTACCTTCTTCACCTTGGTTGAATGCATGTTGGGACATTGTTTCTCTGACCTTTGCAGTTGAATGGTTGGTGTCGTTTCGATGCGTGTATGTGTGTGGAGGGGGTGTTGCTCTGGATGTTGTGTGGGTTGGGAGAGGTGCTTGGTGGCGCTGATTTTGAGTAGAGTAGGATCAAGAGAAAAAAATCCTAAATTCGGATATCTAGATGATAATTACGAAGTATTGTGGTCTCTCCCGCTACCTATACGAAGTATGCCGCTCATCACTTCCCTATCTTCCTTCCCAACCTCCCTTTTCATTGGTAGTATTCGGACATTTCTCAGGCAGACATCACCGCCTCGTCCGCTGCTTTCTTTCCACCGCCACAAATAACGACACCGGCACCGAGCAAGAAACGAAAAAGAAATTAAGTCTCTCATCATCTCCATCCACGCTACAACCAAACCTCCCACCTCCCTTGATCCTTCTCTTTATAGCAAACACAAGGAGAAAAGTCATCCAGCTTCGAAGTTCCCCATGCTCCATGCACTGGTCATAACTCCTTCTCAACGCCTCCCTCCTACTCACGCTCACCAACACCTACTCCAACACACGCCGAAAATATACACCCACAACACGCATCCAAAGCAAGGAAAACACAAATCAACATACTCAAAGTCCATGGATCAACATCAACCAACACAATCTCAGACGCCGCTCTATCCTTTGAAATAATGCCGCCCTGGAAGGTCGTACCACAACTCACTACTTCACCAAGATTCACATCTTTTCAAAAGCTCTTGTCAGAATATTGCTCGAGAAGCTCCTGGACCTTAGGGATGCGGGTCGAGCCTCCTACGAGGACAATTTTGTCCATGTCGGACTTTCTAAGCTTGATGTCGCGGAGGGCCGACGATTTGATGGTCAAAATCTTCGCTGCAATAGTGCCTGCGTCCTCGGTAGCTTTCCTCTACGCGTCGTTGAAATACGCAGGAACGGCAACCACTTCATCCAGCACCTTCTCGCCCAGATAATCTTCCGCAATCCCTCTCATCTTGCCTAGTTCCATTGATAATACTTCCTCAGCTATCATATCA
Source organism: Helminthosporium solani (assembly GCA_022560085.1). Taxonomy (NCBI): domain Eukaryota; kingdom Fungi; phylum Ascomycota; class Dothideomycetes; order Pleosporales; family Massarinaceae; genus Helminthosporium; species Helminthosporium solani. Next base: position 65,951 of record JAFISD010000119.1, read on the forward strand.
TTGTATCAAGCATGTTGCTCAGCGGGAGTCATCGACGAGCAGGGCGTTTGTTCACTAGGTAGGGCGCTCATTTCGGAGTTCGTTCACTTTATGAATAAGGCCATAGGTGTCTGGATACACCTGTATTGCCTCGAAATCGAGCATTAGCCTTTTCAAATTGTTGGATCATTAGAGTTTCTAGTTTGTTTTCTTAGCATTAGGGTGATCCATCCGGCGGACGAGCTGGAGAAGCCAACAATGCCAGACCCGCCAAGACTGCTAGGTCCAAGATTGCTAGGTCTTGAATGATGATCCATTGAAGGTGTAGATGTAAAACAAGTTGCTGCCTGAAGTTGCTCGTGACGAGAGTATGGACCGAAATTGTTTCCCCTTCATTATGCCTTTAACGCCTCGGGGTCTAGCGTATAAATCCTACTTGGACGATATGCTGACATGGCTAGATTAATGGCTTGTGCAGTTGGTCAGACTCTTCCATGTCAAGTAGTTAACGTTACATGCAAACAGAGGACTTAGTCAGCATATCGCTACATAGTTGTTTAAGATGGCTGCCTTACGCTAGCCACCAACGCTCCTACAATCAACAGGTTTCCTCTGCGTTGAGATGACTCACACTCTGTAGGATCACGTATTTAGATGCCAAAATACTGAGCGATGTCAGTCTTGCTTCACATGGTACATAGATGAGGCGGAATGCTTTCTTATATTCGCCGGTGTGTTCGATTGCGATCTTGCGCTGTTCACCATACCTACTATAGCCAGCCTCGACATCTAAATCTCATTATCAAACCTTTCATATCTCCAAGATCTCTCATGGCTTCAAGATCCTTCATGTCTTTAAAACCTCAGATCCCTGCGATGACGGTCATCGCCAACCCGAATGTCAACAAAGAGGGAAAGAAATTCAACGCTATCAACATGAGCGCAGATACTAAGGATGTTGTACTCACGATCAATGATATACGGAGTGCAAAGACATTGATCGAGGGCATAATTCACGACACCGAACAGCTTTCGCGAATAACGCATATCGAGATCCATACCTACGAAGACGCCGAAATTGGAGGTTCGCTATCTGCCGAGACTGTGGAACAAGATAAGGAAGATTACGGTCTGCCTCCTGTCAATACAGCCGAGGGAGGAGAAGAAGAAGAGAAAGGGGAAACAACCCAGCCTCCCACCAAAACAAGTCAAGGGAGTGGAGAAATAAAAGAACTAGACACAGAAACAGATCTAGCACGCAGAATCACAACCCACGAACTCGAAATGAAACGCCAACAAGACGAATGGGAGATCATATGCGAGCCATTAAATTGTCTCCTCAGAAATATACCAGTGTTGAAAGAGTTCCACTGGTTCTCAAACCAATGTCCCGGCCAACGACCCCACTCTTTTTTCCACGCTCTCTACGCACATGCCGCGAATCTTGAGTCCCTCACACTGGGCTTCTTTGTACACGAACTGCACCGTACTCCTGCACCTCCACCAAGTACACGGTGGCCTGAGTTGAAAGAGCTCAACATCGAAGCAAGGACAGCGCACGGCGATAACGGGACTACCGTGGATGCGATTCTCAAAAGCATTAGCGACACCAGAGGTAGCGAAGGGGAAAAAACAGGAGGCAAGTTGGAGAAACTGACGTTCGTCTGGCCTACATGCGATCTTGAAAAATGTCAAATTAGGAGTATTTCCTGGGCGTATGAGTTTTCGGATTTGAAAGAACTCAAAATGGAAGGGTTTATGTTTTCATCCCATTTAGAATCTTTTACCGAATTTATTTCACGCTGTCCTTCTGTTACGAAGATCTCCGATGGCGTGGTAACGTATGCGTTTATGCAGGAATATGATATAGACGAGGAGGAAGAGGAGCAGCTGGATACAGAGATGCAGGAATTGAGTACAACCGCAGAGGTACCGGATACGACAACATATGAATCAAATAAAGTCATACAGAAATTGGACATCGAGAGGCAGGAAGTAGATACAGCCACACGAGAATGGGTACCAGACACGCAAGGATCCGAAACAAGTACAGCTACCGAATGGCCACTTATGGCGCCCACTATGCTCTCCAAACTAGAATCACTAGACTTGGCTAGCGACGGCATCTCTGCGCGCATGGTAGATGGTTGGTTCGATATTGAGGCAAATCGACCAATCAAGGAAGTCAAGATCTTAGTGTACTCACAAGGGATAGGTTACATTGAGTCGTTGACGAGAATTGATCCGAAGCAGCTGGAAAGGGTGGAGAGTCTCGAGATCAACAGCACTGTTGATCGATGGAGGGTTCAAAACGATTATGAAGTCGACGACAAGGGAAATGGCGAGTGTGAGATTGATGAGGGTAACAGGCGTACTGGAAGCGATGAGAGTCAGGAGATGGGGGAAAACGGTGAGGTTGGGAGCGAGAGTGTCCGGGCTGAGGCGAGCAAAGAGATGACGCAGAAGAAGGGAGGAGAAGATGCAACTAAAGCTGAGGACGCAAAAAGTGGCGGTAAAAATCTCAGCTGGTTGACTCTCGCAGTGAAAGATCTTCTTGCTAATCTCCCTCACCTCAAAGAATTGTCCGCCGTCATGGAGTCCTCGACTGTGACTTGTGTCGACTCTGAGGGAAACTTGACTCGCCCTGCACCACCTGACGGAAAGGAATTGACGTGTTTGCTTTCTATCTTGCCCCCTGATAATCAGATCAAAATTTTGAGAGTGAGAGATACGAATATAAAAGCGTTGGATCCGGCATTTTTTCAGAACGATAATGTGCAGCTTCCGAGAAACTTGGAGAGTGTGCATTGGGAGGGCGATGAAGAGCGTTATGTGTATAAGTTTCAAAAGGAGGGATGAGAGGTGTAGAGAGACGGCATATATGGACGTGGGTGGATATGAGCTAGGCGGTGGGGAAAGGTGAATCAGAAGCGAGAAGCAAGATAATTGTGTTGGGCAAACAATCGAGCGAGGAAGATAGTGTGAATACTATCACGCTATCTATACCCGTCGGTTTTTTGATAACCTCAAACTAAAGCTATATATCAGAAATCATGTTGAGATGTCGTATCAATGCAGTGCGTAAAGTCGGATAAGAACAATATCGTCCAATTCAGCTCACCCATACCCTAAGCTAAATCCGTACTTCATTTCCCAGAGAACTACCAACTAACCGGTCCAGACCTTAGGCCCAGGGGGTGTGTAGGTAGTGGCCTTGCTACCATACGTATCAACAGTGATTCCTGGGTCTGACTGGGGTGCATATCCAGGAATGTTAGCAAGGAATTCGCCACTGGGCTGTCCACTGCCGCTACCAGTGACCTCCAACTGGGCGCATTCAGCGTAAAACTGGGGCGTGTTCGCTTGGTGCAGCGCGAGAAGCTCGTGACGGATTAGGTAGTTGCCTGGAGCAAGTGAAGCGGGAATGGTGCTTGTCCAGTAGAGGTTCTTGAGAACGTCGTTTGTGCCCCAAGCCGTACCGGAGAGCGGAGGTCTGAGCATATGTCAGAAAGGTGAGAAGGTAGAGAAGAGGGGGCGTAATAGTGATAATGGGAGGAACATACGCAGTCATGCCCTTCTGATCGATCTTAAACCACTTCTTTCCCGAGCCATCACAGCTAGAAAATTCACCAGCACACTTGTACATCCAAACCATGACGGGGCCTTGAGCATGCGTCCACTGCTTCCAGATAGCCTTGACGGAGCCTCCAGCCTTGACTTTGGCGCTCAGATCTGCCTTGGTTCCACCGTTGCACATGACTTTCTTGTCGGTAACGGTCATAGTTGGGTTGTAGTCAGGCCATTGGCGCTGGATTGTCTTGGGTGATGTTGCTGGTGCGAAACCTTCGTAGCCGGGATACGTCGTGCCGTCGATCACGTAGCTGGTGACGGCTCCATGAGCGGATGCCTGGGCGGCGAGAAGCGTAACGACGGCGGCAGCGCTGGTGAACAACATGTTGATTCAGCTAAGATGGAAAGATCGAAAAGACTCAACATGAACGATGAAAAGAACGGGTAGATGTGCCACGCAACCTCCCACTTTATATAATACCTACTGTCTACCTGCGGTGCCCAACTCCTACCGTAATTCAACCCCACGATATTGCGTTGCCACCATCGAGCACTCACATGTCCCTAACATCCATTGATAGCCTGCCTTCAAGGCTTCCCCATATAGATGCTATATTGCTCCCACAATAAAAACTCGTATCTGGGTATTACCGTTACGGGCCGGCTTGCCCTAATTGGATCCGATCTATACAAAACCACGCGCGAGAACCTTGGTCCTATAGGCTGGGATGTTAAGAAGAGTTGCTATGTCGGCTTTTGGTTAGCCGAGCTCGATTTGGTACGATGGACAAGCTTTGAGGTATCCCGGGGTATTAATATATTGCTTGTATGGATGCTGCAACATGACCAAACATTTTACGCTGTGCGGCTTTTTTGTTTGTTTGGGGGTGGTAGGGTATTGAATATATAAGCAGGACGGGCTAGAAGACAAGAAGTATGCATAGACTATGGGAATTGCGGGCTGGGTGTGTAGAGTTTTGGTGTTGGGTAGAGCGGGTAATGAGATGAAGGGCGGCGAGGAGGGTTGGGCGATAGGACGTATGGTGTACTTCATGTGAGTTGGAGAGGCATGAGATTTTAATCCGCTGACCAGGTCGATCGAAGATTAAGATGCATTTGTGACGGCCTGTGATGGGACGCTCGATAGTGAGGAAGAAGCCTGATGAAGATCGATGATCGTCCTTCCGTGGAGAGGACCACCCTAGTCTGAAAGAACATTTGGCCCCTTCTCAACAACCTTCCAATCCTCAGCGCCCTGAGCCTCATACATACTTCCCTTAAGATGTTACGATATCTAGGCTATTCACCCTTCATATTGGCCTATAAGAGTTGTTCGAGAACGTCATCCGAATGGTTTCCTATTTGTTATACTTCTGATATGCGGTCATTCTCAGTGATGGTTCTGCCTGACTTGCAATATCCTAGCATTCGTCGCTCTGGCGCCCGATCGGGATGACTGGAGTTTATTCAGCGTCTTTATTCAGCTGTTGTCTATGTCCTCAGAGCCAAACTAACTTCATTTTGCCTGTGGACAGCGCGAACTCGTCAGACTCCGACGGGGGCGTTCTTTTGAGACCCGAAGCTGAGTGATGACGTTGAACAGTTCGATCAATGACATTCCAGATCCTATGTGCAGTCATCAAAGACAAGCATTACTTGGGCAGGTTGATAAGCTGCCCTATTTTTACTTTTATCTCTGGAACACGTCTTCTTACAGTCATCAGTGCACTTGCTTACATTGCCACAACCCTCGACTGAAATACCGGTAGATGTGTAGCACAGCACTACCCACAAGATTAGTCCAAGAGTTTCAGGAAATGCAGGTCTTCTAAGTAAAGCAGTACGCTGCCAATGATAGGCTTTCGCGGCGTGAACACCCTGTCGCAGGCTCAGCCTCACAGCACGACATTCTAAGCGCTACCCCAGCCATCTTCACCAGCGGCTTCTCACTACCCGTTTGCGCCCCCAAGCTAATTGGGATTCCACAACGAATAGACCCCGAAGCATCGCCCCAGCTTTAGCCTTCATCTTTCTGTTTAGAGATCTCGTGGCTTACCTTTTCCCTTCTAGCCTATAATCGAAGCCGGAGCAGTAATGTCCCGGGAGGCGCAAATGCAAACATGTCGGTACACCAAAATAATATTCCTGATGATGATACATGGTGATCGGCTTTCCGAAGCACTGAGGCTCGTGCATAGTTATGGGTGGAAAGATACAAATATCATTGTCCTGCCATCATGGATAAACATCCAAATCAACACCCTCTTATCATCTTCAGCAAGTCCTCAGCTTCAACATTTCCTGTTTCCTTTCCATTTCTTGGCTTTACATAACACTCTCACTCAAGATGGTTTCGAAGTCTTTCATTGTCGCTGCTCTCAGCACTCTGCCTCTCGCTTTTGGCCAGTACTCCGCCGTCAACACCACTTCGACCACGCGTGCTGCTACTTCTGCCACTACTACCTCGACACGCACTGGTTCCAAACTTGTGTCTCTCCCATCAGGCACAGGCAGCTCTAAGCCGGCCGTTCACACTATCGCGGTTGGAAAAGATGGCTTGACATTTACACCTGATAAGGTTCGCGCGAAGATTGGAGAGCAAATCGTTTTTCAATTCTTCCCCAAGAACCACTCGGTCGTTCAAGCCGACTTCAGCACCCCTTGCAAGCCGAAAAAGAGCGGTATTTTCTCGGGCTTCATTGCGACTCCTCAAGGTCCTGCCGTACGTCTTCACATCCACCTCTCCTCTCAATGACATGATCTAACACCCTCCACAGAACAGAACCTTTACCATAACCGTGAAGGATGACAAGCCTATCTGGCTGTACTGCCCTCAGAACGCACCGCGCCCGCACTGTGCCGCTGGCATGGTGGCCGTTGTCAATCCGCCTACATCCGGCTCAAATAATCTCGATGCGTTCAAACTTGCTGCAGTCAAGACGAACAGCACCGGCTCAACTGCTCCTACTGGTGGACCTATCGGTGGCAAGACCACTGCTCCAGGATCTCCAAGCACGCCCGGTGCGGCTTCACCTAGTGGAACGGCTAGGCCGAGTGTAAGCGCGTTCCCTGGTGCTGCAAATGGATTGGCTGTCAGCGGGGTGCTGGGAATGCTCAGTGTGTTTGCTACTCTGATGCTATAGATGTCGTCGTTGATATTGTGCTGGCATGGATGATTGAAGGAGGTACTATGAATTGCAGAAAGCATTTGGGTCTGGTCTCACTTTGAAAGCGCACCTTCTATTTAATATAATAAATCTCGTGAAACTGCTAGGTCTGGCTAATCGGTGATTATTATGATTCAACTATCTTTTGACAAAGGGGAGACGCAAGGAGCACGGAACGATAATCTGCGCTCACTCACAATTCCTCTAAGCAACGTGCTGCGATTGGAAATGGAAATCATTGCGTTTCTTATTCGAATGAAGGATTGACTCTACCTATCTGGTGTTTTACAAGGAATGTAGAATAGGCCAGAAAGCATTCAGAAGACATAGAAGAGTTTTAATGATAAATTTTCTCTATTATCTCGTATATCTAGAAGTAGCTCGAACTGTTCATTGTGCGTCAAGTACCTGTCCCATATCAGTTAGCGATTTGAGACGTCTTTCACAAGGACTACGAAACTGAAGTGCTGCTTCTTAATCTCAAGCAAACTAACTTGTGTAGCGCCCCTTTCCAAGCCGAACTGTGCGTAGGTCAGACCGAGTTTCTCTTTCAAAAGCCGCCGCCACGTGGACGGACGATAGTAAAAATAGGCGATCACACTCGTGCTCAAGTATACGTCATTGCATAATTCTACTAGATATTCGGTCTGATGGTACTTACCAGTGACAGATTTTGCGATACTGTCCGAAGCATTGGAACAGTAACGGGATCCTGGATACCTTCCGGTGTTCGACAGTATTACCTTATTCGAACCATTGGCAGAACCATCATTACTTATTTACTCGGGTGATACCTTGCCTCTCCACTATCGTGCACTGTCTCGTAAAGTCACTTTGAGCTGTGCAGATCAGCGCATGTGTCAAACCACCCGTGCCAATGCCCTGCAGCTGAAAGACAGTTGTCGGTCGAAGAGCTACAATTTATTAATGGAAAAACTTGCAGCACACTAGAAGACTTGTACACGTGGAATCCCGTGGTTTGCTATCGTTGCAGAGTTCGCGGGTCATATTTTATAGCTTACGACAATGATTGCTGGCATTATAATATTTAAAGACCCTCACCAGCATTTATTCAACTTCTTTTCTATGTGGGAAGCTTAATAAATACTATTTGTCATGGGTCAAATATCCCGTCAATGCGAAGCCAAACGCCAAAAAGAAAAACAAAGCAAAGCTAGGCAAGACATATCCTATCGAAGGCTTCTTCACTTCCTACAGTTCGTTGGTCTTTGATTCCTCTGCCTACTCTGGGAAGGGGTATCAACGTCTCCGTAGATCACAAGGCTAGAAACGCGGTGATGCCGCAGGAGATGCAGATTGGCAAACTCCCTGCAGAGCACTGGCCATGGAATCCAATGCTGGGTTTGGCACAGATGCAACGGACTTGCTTGAAAAATTTTATGCGCTGTCATTTTTACCGAGAATACACATTCTCTAGGCAGTTGAGGAGTGTGTGAGAAAGTCTGTTATCAGATCTCATCTTACGGATTGTCCTACGTTAAAGAACATGTACTTATTCTCATTTACTTGCCCAGGTTCTGAAAGACCAGCGCTTCAACCTCGTCGATATCGTAGACGCGTATCTTGGAGGAAAACATGAGATTGTGCAGACTATTACCTCGACCGAAGTGCTGAGGGAATACACTGTGAAAAATACTGGTCACTTTGCAAAGTATCATGAGGCGGCTGACAATCTGCTTAGATGTGTCTTGAGGAGATCGCTTGTTTCTGAAACTAATGATACAACTGAGGTACCATCAATCGAGAATAGAGCTAGACCTGTGAAATCCTTCAGGGTGGAGAGTAATCAGGATAATTCAGCTCTCACATAGCAGGTACTATGGAATACTACAAACACAAAAGATCTCAATGATAGCAGTCGATGAATGAGATAAAGATAGTTACAAGTCATGATTTCTACATATAATTTTCAAGGCATGTGCTATGTATTTTAGAGGTTTAGCGCAGCAACAGGAGAATTTGCCACGGTAACCGACGTTGAATTTGTTATAGTCCGCTACGGAAGTCGAAAAAGGACTCTAAACCACTAGCGTTGAACGACTACATAGTTTTTGTTTACTATATAATTAATATTTGACCGAAACAAGGCTGCGTTCACAGTGTCTGGGTTGGATGCTGTTGAGGCTTAACTAAACGATTTTGAGAACTTGTCACTCTTGCTCGCACTAGGCCTACCCTTGGCCCTGCATGTATAATCCGCTACTAAGGCGAAAAATGCTAGATATAATCTATATTGCGTTCTGATTTCCTTCACTCCTTGAGATTATGGCCGAATAGCCTTAGCCACTTGCCTGTTAATGTACTCGCAAAGGCGGCCTCACGATGTTGGTGTCTTACGATTGAAAGCATTGAATCATATTGCATGCGAAGTATATACGGAATTGAATCTTATAGTTCTACACCGTCATCTTACAGTATTTGTGCACTCACAGATCGTCCTGAAGAGGGCTAAGGCCCTGAGCAGTCCCAAGCCTTGTCTCGAACCAGAAACGGACTCTCTCTACATTAGCCCTATCCATCATCCATGGGAAGAAGCCAGTGACGTTAGTGTTGTCCTCCTCAAAGATGTTGGGGAAATCAGCGGGAGCATCGGTACGAACAGTCCACTGGGGCGAGGCGAATTGTCTCTCATCGCTAAGAATCCAGTTGTGGAGCAACTTGGCACCCTCGGGATGAGGAGCGTCTTTTAGGATGGCCGCAGTCTGGGGCCAGGTGACAAAGGGCGCATCAGTCGGGCGAGTGGTCTTCACAGTATCGTCACTGGCACGACCGCCAGTTCCGAAGGCAGCAACGTAAGGAGTGTCGGCGAGAGAGAGCAGGTTGCCCGGTGTAGCACTTCCACGGACCCATTTAGGGTTCTGAGCGAGAAGAGAGTCGAACCATTCCACGCCGAGCTTCTGGATACTGTCTTTTCTTTAGTACTCAATTGTAGCCACATAATGACATGGTTTGAACACTTACATGAGATCGAAAGCGTACAGAACCGCATCGTCGTCATTGGGATAGGTAAGGATAAGCTTGTCCTTCAGTTCGGGCAACAACGCATCGGCGAAGTCACGAAGATCTCCAGCGTGCTTGACCGTATTCCAAGTGGTACTCCAGCCAAAGATGGCGTAGCCGTAGTAGGCACCATCAGGATCCTTGAACTCGGACGCGATGTTGGCGAAATCGCGGGGCTGGTAGCTCAGAAGAGCACCCTGCTCCTTCCATCGAGGGTAATCGTGTAGCGTCTGTAGAATGATGCTATCTACGTAGACATTCTTGCTAGCAAGTTGTTCGTCGAGGCGTGTGTCGTGGTACTTGGAAAGATCCACAGTCGAGTTGAGGGTCATTCCTGGGAAACGCTTCTCGAAAGCCTGCTTTACGCCATTCTGCTGGCTCTTCTCATCACCACCATGCCAGAGGGTGACAACACCTCCTTCTTTCAGAGCAGCTTGATAGATCTCATCAAGGGTGCGGTCCTCAGCAACCGGCGCAGCAAATGTGGCCGTTGCAAGAGGAAGTAGGGCAAGGGAGATAGATGAGCGCATGTTGGAACGAAGAAACAATTAGTATTGGTGAGTGAGGAAATAAATCTGCCACAACCAACTATTGAATCTCGGGCATCTAATTCATTTATATGTCTGCGATCTTTCTTTAGTCAAGATGTGTGATTCCCCTGAGCTTTGCCCTAGCAATGTGTAATACTACACGGAACTTTTCCGCAATACATACACAGCACAGTCCAGCTGGTACGAAGTGATTTTGAAGGGCCTTCTAATAAACGTGCACCGTGTCATTAATTAGCGCTTGACCTGAAATCTACGTATTCCGCGATCACCTATGACCAATTCAGATAGTCTCGCCTCTGCGCTTCGAAAATCCTTTCGGTAGTTAAAACGTCAACCCGAAGATAACTATATGCAGAAGAGGGATAAAGTATTCCTTTTCTGTGGGTACAATACGGAGTCCTGGTGCGAGCTTCAACTAGCTGCATGGCATTACAGACACCCAAGGATAAGATAGACATAAAGTATGTTCAATGCAGGAACGAGCGGTTTGATTCTATATGTGATTTATAGGTGTTAGATGATGGGTGATTTGCCCCAGTCGGACTCGAGATCACTGATGATAGAATTATAAAGCTCTCTGTTTGCTACGATGTTTCCTTCGCTCGATTGAATTACCGTAGTTTAGTAAGTGGGTAGTGTCCACCATGGCATCACTGAAGTACTTTAGGTCGTCAACTTAAAACAACACGGAGTGCGAAATATATATTGTCGTATTATCAACAGTTATGTAATAGGGACGTGCTTCAAATGGAGAGAAGCTGTGACGCCCTTCCCACGGCCCGTTCCTTGAGAAGCCGTGGAGCCAATCTTGGCCCCAAAAACAGACACTTCGCTAGCCCTAGTTAACCACACCTTAACTCTATGGGCTACTCGACTTATTGAAGGGGTAGAAAGGAGGGCCATAGATTCTCCTTGTGCTAAACAATTAAAACCCCTTTGTTTAAAAGGCTGCTAGTGATGCTATGTAGAGGGCCATCGCAGTGATCCTATTCCGTACACATGTGCGCACTACTATGGATGTATTGACCTATAAAGATCACATAACTGTTACGCTTAATAGACTTCTTATGGAGCAACCTATCGAGTCAGCATTAGGTCAACATCCTTAGAAGGCTCAGAGTTGGAGATGATGTGATTAAACCTGCACATACATCAAACGATCACTTCATGTCTGCTCTGTAATACTCCGTATTGGTCGTACTGTTTTGCGTTTATCCGGCAGCGGATAAACAATACATAGTTTGGCATGGATAATATGTCATCTAGCCGCAATTGGGGAAGGACAACATTGACAGCTGCAAAAAGAATCCCTATTCTCACCGTAATTACTCCGTACAATTTGCATTACAGTGGACAACACATGATCAAAGCGTGTGGGGGTCAGAGGACCACCCAGAATGCTAAAACAGGATGGGATAGAATTGAGCTTAGTAATGCAAAGTTAGCCAATAGACAGTCTATTTGTTGTACTTGATGTTTAGGCAACTTCGCTAAGATTTTACTACAATTATAAACACGCTAGAGCTTTGCACTCTGCTTGCGTCCTATACTATAACAGGATAATGGAGAATATCATAACCTAACAGGCTATTGTGGCATATTTGAGCAGAGATGGTCGGACGACGAGGAGTGTGTTATTCACTAACGGGTACAGAGTACAACGCCAAATGGTAAGTACGAACCTACCTTACATCTCTTTAATCTCTTTTCTACAGCATACTAGATAATCTTGTTAGAATCTGCAGGCCCAAATACTGACAGGAAGCCAAGAACAAGGCCTTCTAGTTCTGCAAAGGCTCACTTAGCAGGGGTTACCATTATAGCGCTGTCAAGTATGGTTAAGGAGAGATCAACGATATTAGGAAGGATAATACCAAGACAATGGCTTTATTTCACATTACCTAGAATGGTACGAAGGCTCCTGTAACCCGCCTTCCTAAATATCAATGCATCAAAGCGCTCTAAGTGAGGTCAATGGATGCGAGCACGGTGGTTCTTCCACTATCGCTAGCTAGAAGTATATGTAAGTTTACATTCGGAAATACAATCTTACAAAGCTGAAAAAGTCTTAATTAGGTCTATTCCTCAATACAGACAGATATGCCAATTGGGAAATGGCCTGTGAACGATCAAGCTATGAGTTTGGTGGATGTTTTCCTATTTAGTGATGAAAATATCCACATCCGTTATTTCTTGTAGGTTGATATTATATATGTAACGGCTTTGGTGCTATAACTCTGCTTGTTAGTACTAGCCTTCCAGTGATCTATCAGTTAGCTAGAACAGTATATATTCGAACGGTGACTGAATTATCGAACCTTTGGGTTCTACGAACCAAGCTTTCCTTCGGCAGTGCTGTTGGAATCAAGCTCTGTCGGCAGACATCCTGCTTCCAGTTCCACCCACAATCACTCTATACGCTAGCCCCATTGGCGAAGTCGAAGCTTGCGACTTCGAGTCCAACTCTGGTAGTGATTGCTCAGCATAGTGCAGCTCTATCGGCTCTTGAAGCACCGCGGCACTCCTCTCAATCCCACCGCCTTCAGCCTTCGCCACGTTATTCTGCCGCTGCCGCTTGCGAAGCATAAATAGAAGAACTAAGCCGAGGAGCACAAAAGCAATGATTGAGCCAAAGGATCTGCCCAGTTTTGCGCCCAATTCAAGACTCGTATCCGAATTGGTGGTGTGTCGTTGTGGGCCTGTGCTGGCGGTAGTTCCTAGAAGGTGAGAGCCACGGAGGCTAGAACATGGGACTTGTATAAACGTTATATAGAACTCATTTCACATTCAGCCCCCACACAATGTTGATCAAATGATAATCCAGGACGATATTGCAGGCTTTACGTACCAGGAGGGGCGCATCGATACCAGTCCCAGCAATTTGGACCACTCGTCCCGATTCGCTAATGGATCGGGCCAAACGTACAAATCGACTTGACAGGCAAAGCATCGATTGCTAATACCCAAAACATACCTGTCCTCCGCTTGGCTAGCAGCCAATCAACGGGGTGCAGAACTCCCACGAGTACTGGAGAAGCTTCAACTTCGTACACAGTGCGAGATCTTGACAAGCAACAACCAGTGAAGATCAGCACGCGAAAGAGAGGTAGAAAAAGACTAACCAAGTAAAACGTACACGTGACGATATCTGCAACACGACTGCTTGAATCCCAGGTAGTCTAGGCGAAGTCCGGTTTCTCGGAAGCTGCGCATTTTCAGAGAGATGGAAAGAAACGGATCCTTGGATTTTTTTTTTCTTTCATCAAATATATAAATTGTAGAGATTATCGTTATTATTGTCGTGATTACGACGGTACTATGGAAGCAGAAAATATTGATCTAGCTCTATAACGAAATTAAGAGGCTAATATTGAATGGTTCTGTACAAAGGAGTGACTGTGAAGAAGGCTCCGTAGACGACCTTAGGAGGTGCTATGTTCAGGAAGAGGATAAGTCTTCAGGGCTCTTTCAATGACATCTTTTACCAGCGACAGATCATCCGAGTTGAACCCACTAGGCGGTTCAGACCCTCCGTGATAGCGTGCCTTTTCATACTGTATCATAGTCCGTTTGAACGCAGGATGATCCAGCTTCGCATGTCTATCCTCTCCCTGAAGTTTAATCCAACCGATAGAGACGGTAGGGATGTTAAGGAAGGTGAACAGGTCGACCATGCCGCTGCGGAAGCCAATAACCATGCTGTAGTATCCTTTTCGGTATGCCCAATCGAAATAGAAAGCTTCGATATCTCTTTGCGGAACTCCGTAGTGTTCTGCCAAACTCTTACCACCCTCTGTTTTTTCCGCCAGAACTTTCCAGTATTCCCCGAGAGATTCGACGCCGTGCGCTTTGAGCTCATCACTTCCGACAATGATAGGGCGGTGATCGAAAGTAGTGACAATGTCGGCCAGCTCCTTGAGAGCGGCGCCGGAATCCATCTCTGGATAAACACCGCCTGACAGGCCCGACCCGCGATGCTGAATGAACACACCGGGTTTATCCGTCTTCCTGGATTCCAGTGCCTTTGAAATGCACAGATTTCCAAATTTTCCCTCCAGTTCCTTCTTCTGCGCTGGTAAAAGTGTGACTAACGCCATGGCGTCTTTGACGACATCCAACTTGGCGAGGTCGAATTCTGCGTCACCTTTGACGACGGCATTGCGTATGATGGTCGTTGACTTTCCTTCGTTATACCTCATTTTGATCGGTCGCAGGGTTTGCTGAAGACGTTTGAACTGTCCTCCATTGAACTTCCAATCCTTTACGTCTGTAGGGTCCCCCGGAGGGACTTTAAGTTCTAACGCGTTCTTCGCCACGGGCGCCAGTAGCCTATCTTTTTTCTTGTGTTCTGCCATGTACGACAAGTAATGCTGAAGTTCCTGTAGTTTCCTGTGATTGCCCGCTGTGTCGCACGCCCACAAGAATAACGCTTGCGGTTCTATCGCCATCGCTGCACGAAAATGGTACATATCGCCCGAGTGTGTAGCATCCATCATATAGCATGCTTGATTGATTGGGAATTCTGGAGGGCCGTAGAACTTCTTGCCAGACCTAGATGCACTCCGGGAGGACGGGCTCCCAGTTCGAGATGAGCCGGCAGGTGCTCCACCGCGGCCGCGACTTGGGGTTCGCTTCTCGCTCATGACGATATTTGGGGGTGATGAATGGATTTCAAAGCCAGCGGAGTAGTAGAATTGTCGAGAGAAGAGAGAACGATGTGCAGTTGTTCCTGCTTTGTGGGTGAACTGAGCGTTCTTATAACTTTTCAGAAACTCTTCATAATTTCAGCTTCCCGTCCACTGATGTCACTCTCTTTCAGTGGCTGGCTGTAGCTTGGCTTTCTTACCAACTGTCTCATAGCTTTTGATGTGACAATATCGAGGCACATGCAGTCAGATAGAGGTCAGTTACTCCAAATTTTGTCTCCAAAGACACTGGTTCCTTCTCAGCTTGCTTACTGATCCATGAACTCGGTCATGCGTATGCTTCAGGATGCTTTAGCTGCGTCGTATTCTCTTCAGCTTGGAAATACGATGCGCTCTTTGTGGCGAGCTGGTATTGTGCGCGTGCAGGCAGTTCCAGGATTTCACTTTATTCTTATGAATAGATCAACATCGGTAAGACTACCTACGAAGTACATGCGGAGCTCATCAGAAGTAGATGAATACCTCGATGACGTAGGCAAGGGCGATGGCTGACCTGCTCTTGTCTTGACCTTGCGCTGGAGGCAATAAGGAGTTAGGGAAGAGTAGAAATCAGTATACAGATGTAAATGGTGCGTTATCATATCTTGGGCTAGAGATGATGTCTTGGCTGGTGTGGGTGAGGTTATACGATTTGGTTGTGGTTGGGTAAGCGCGCAGTACGAAGGGATCAAGACGCTACAACATAGTTATTACGTGATGCTCTACAAAAGAGGCAGAGATGAACGTACTAGGTACAAACGTCTTGCAAACCCTTTGCTTAAAGCAGCAATTCACAGAACTATACGGCCAAGCATAAAATACATATAATAGCAGCCATCAAGCAATCACGTGCCAATGGATGCCGAACTCTTGGCACTTTCGCTTAATGCGCACCCAGGCTAAAATTCAAGCGAGGTTTTTGCGATACGACGATTTCCTTCAACCTCAGCCATCACACGTCCAGCGCAGGATATCCACTTCTTTGCGTCTCTCCCCCTTCTCTCTCTCTCTCTCTCACACACACACACACAATCAAAATGGTTTCAACAGTAGGTACCCGTACTACCGCTTTGCTGTCCGCAAGGGTATCCTCTTGTACAGAACAGTAGGCTAAGTACATGGCAATGTAGAAGCGACCCTCCGCCACCGGCAAGAAGGGCCAGAAGGTCACCAAGAAGTTCATCATCAACTGCTCGCAGCCTGTCAACGACAAGATCTTCGACATCCAGGCCTTCGAGAAGTTCCTTCACGACCGCATCAAGGTTGACGGCCGCACCGGCAACCTTGGCGACAACATCCAGATCTCGCAACAGGCCGAGGGAAAGATTGAGGTCATCGCTCACCAGGAGTTTTCTGGTCGCTACCTCAAGTACTTGTACGTTACTGAATCCCACTCGCTCTCGCGCAAATGGCGGGCGCGTGGACGGGCAATCCGACACACGATTGGCATCGAGGCTAACGATTTCCCACAGGACAAAGAAGTTTCTCAAGAAGCAGCAGCTTCGTGACTGGCTTCGCGTTGTCTCCACCTCCAAGGGTGTGTATGAGCTCCGCTTCTTCAACGTCGTCAACGACGATGCCGAGGAGGACGAGGACTAGATTCGGGGCTTAAGATATCTGTCATGATTTGCATGGAATCTGGGCGCAGGAATCAAAATGGGAATGACACGCTCTAGGGCTGTGGTCATGTCGGGCGCATAGAGCATTTCAATATGAATCGTGTGGCCCTCAATATCCTCGCTTGCTTTGGAGTGTGCGATTGTGCTGACTCTATGAATGCAAAGTGCGTGACGTGCATGGAATATAGCCTTCAAGGTGTTTGGAAACGATCAACATGAATTATGGATTGAATTTTCCTTATTTTTGATAGCCCAACATATACTCCTCAATCACGACAGAAGGGTGTGTTTGCGCATGTTGGGTACGCGAGCGGGAAAGAATTAACAAATGTACAACACTATGTTATAATTCCTGATGAGCGTGGTCGAACAATGTAGTTGGTATGGAAGAAGAAAAAGAATCGACCGATCAAGCTTCGAAACGCCGAGACGTTCGTCCAACTAGAATAAGCCAGTCGCTCACCCAAGTTCCATCCTCTCATTCATCCTATACGAGAATCCACAGAGCATAGTTGTCTTCTACCCCTCGTTAGCACGCCACTCTCCGTAGTTCTATAAGAATTCAACTCACCCTAATGTTCTTCGATCCGATTATGCAATTCCAGTCCTCTTGCCCATCCAGTCAGGCCTTGCTCTGACACCAGCCCCTCGCCCCATTTGTCTCCATGTCGCTCGCCATCCATAATTATAGCATCGCCAAACGCAGACTCGATCGCATCGCTATCCACGCCCAGACAGATGCTAAGCACATCTTCATTTCCCAGGGCAGCAACATCCCATCTCGCATTCAGAAGCGACTTCTCATAACTCTTGGAAGCCATCCCGCACATCACCTCCCCTCCCCCAAAATCCTATTGATCTGAAAACAAGACACCATAGCCAATTCACTTAGCTCGCAACGCCGAAACCGGTACGCTCGAGGGCTGCATATTCGAAGCGCTATCCTTCTGGCTCCGCATCGATGTCGTCGAAGACTTGCTTGAACTCCGGCTGCGCATACTACCTGCAAAGCTGGTCTGGCTGATACTACTGCTGTTGCTAGAGCTCCGACTACGGGTCCGGCTCCAGAATCCCTTTCCTGTCCCGTTGCCGGAAGCGCTGGAATGAGTGGAATGGCTGCTGCTAGGTCGGCTGAGGAGAACATGCGATGGCGAAGACGATCGGGATTTGAAGAGTTTTTTGCGAGGAGTTGTGTTTGGGCTTTGGCTTCGGCTTGCTGGTTGGGAGGGTGAGATCCGGTGCATGGTGCTGTTACTGTTGCTCCTGACGATCGCGGGAGATACGGAGCGAGAACGGGAAAGGAGAGTTGCGATGGGTACGGTGATGGTATCCTGGTTTTCTTCCTCTTCTCTGTAGCCTTCTTTTGCTTTGGGAACGATGCGGGCTTCGGCCTTGAGGGTGAAGGCGATGGAGTAGACGACGTAGGCTAGGAAGCAGAGGGCGTAGAAATTTAATGCGATGCCCATCTTGAAAGGTATGATAGAAGTAGTTTACAGCGAAGAAGACGTCCCGCGCGGCGTAGTAGGCGGATAGTTGGGGTCGAAATGAAGAGGGCTGCTTGAAATGCGCGATGATATATAATGAGGGCACTGCCCTGTTCCGTTGGAAGCGCTCGGCTCGGTGGGGAATGTTGGGACTGATTGTACGGAGTACCTGTTCCGTTGAAGTGGATTTGCAATACGTATTACGGTGCGCCTTTCAATCGCAGCGTTTCAAAAATGTTGGATGCATGAAATTCCCGCGGTACGGTAAGTGCGTAACTCTTCTCCCTCCTATTCGCAGATAAAATCCAACCACCAGGGCCGAGAAGAAGAAATAAAAACGTAATGTATACAGTGAAGTGAAGAATGGAGGGCAACAAACGTACATGCAAGTGGGATGGAGAGCTTGATAATGGTGGTGGTTCTATGGGTTATGGGGACTCGCTTGGTAGGTGTTTGGTAGATGTTTCGGAGTATGGAGTTGGAAGCGTTTCAGGTTCCAACGGTAGCCGTCAGATGGGCATCTGTTGGCTCTCAGCGCGTATACAGGGCTGGAATATGGCAGCGAAAACAGGGTTATGAGCGGGGCACGCAGTCACAGTGTGGCAGTGGAAGACTTCAAAGAGGGGAATCGTTCATCATTTCCCATGGCGAACTGTCGTTGTTTTAATGGAATGCCAGTGTGGGAGATGCAGGCACAAACTCTCCCTTGGGTGGCGCTCGCCTGCGTACCACGCGGACTATCATCCGACCAGTCTGATCTCGCGGACTCATTGTACGATGTCGTCGACGAACGCAACAGGGCCGCGCTATCGGATATGGCGGGCATGGTTGAGTCGCGAGATTGCGCTACCCGAGATGAGAGGTATTGGGTGGTGGAGAGGCTGTGGACGGAAAATAAGCACATGAAAGTCCCCTTACGGCGCATTCGGCAAACCCTCACATAGGTACGGAATCTCGTTATCTTCGGTGATACTGAAGGATAAGGTGATCAGGCTCTCAGGGCAGGGGTTTCAGAGGTACTGCTCTTGACTTCTCGGCGAATTCTGGAGCGGCGGTGCGGCTGCGGGACAGAATGGTATGTACGGAGTAGAGGTTCAGTTGTTCGGACTGGCGTGGCTTCTCTCCCACTACTGGCTAAGTTCTGAGGAACTTAGCTTTCACATTAACAGATGGGTTAATATGGTAGAAGAACACTTGTGTTTCTTGTCTTTCTCTATTTCCTTCGCGTTTGGCCACTCCATCTCTATTCCAAGGGCGAAAGGTTTGGAAACGGCGGCGAACGTAAGAGAAAGATACGATATTTGCACCATAGCTTCAGCCTAGATTGCTCGAAGAATCACCTTGACGCTATACGAACCGGCAATTCCACTGAGTTCAGCAGCGCCTGCATTCATTCCGAGCTTGCAGGGAGTGTTGGTATAGCCTTGGTGACTTCAAGCATTAGGGTGTTGAGTAGATACGATCGCCTGACCAACCACCACAGCTATAGTCTAGGTCGAGATTATCAAAAGTAAGCGCATAATCATGGTACCAACTACGAGCGGAATTCACCCTCCAAGGTGATTGCTGAAATTAATGGTACGCGCTCGATCGCAAACATCATTGTAAAAATAGTCCCTGAAGAAAACTACACCAAGAGCTGGGTTTCAATCGAGGCTAATTCGGACCTTGTATAGCATCATAGTAGAAATGGCAGTTGCTGTCAGATGCTTGAGCTGCTTGCACTCATGTGCCATAGACCAGGGGGCAGCGACCTACCCGTCGCGTTGATAACAGCATCTAGGACATAGTTCAGAATCCGAGTGATTCTTTGGAAACGTCAGAGGTGTTTCCACTACAGTGTGTCATAATCTCTATTAAAAGATGCACTACGCATCTGTATTTAAAACGTTTAACACACACACACACACACACACACACACACACACACACACACACACACACACATTGCATGTAGAAACATTTGCCACGAAAATAACTCACCACAATCTTGTCCAGCTTCCCACGTCGACACAGAGACGTCTAAAAGAGAAGATGAATAACAGTTTATTTGACGGTAATATGGTGTAGAACGGGAAGACAATAGCCGCAGACGCTTTTAGAAGTCCCTGAGACCACTAAGTAAAGTCAATCAGAGACATGTTTACGCTGCGAGTAACCACGCTGTTGAGAAATAGACGAGATAGGGACGAGCGTTTATGTTTTGGCGTATGTATATTATAGAATTGACATGTTTTGGTATCAAATCGGTTGGTAGAAGGCAACCATGAAGCCACAAATATTAGCATTAACCAAATGGTTGCCTTGACAGTAGCTTACGCTGCCTCTGGAAGGCTATTATGAGGGATAGCTGGCTAACTTCAATCGCTAGACAAATCATTCAGGTTCTGCTGCATTTCTCGGTATAGTTTCAGCCTTTAGTGATTGCCTAGAGATGACAAGACGAAAGATCTCGTGGTATGCCGCTTCTAGATGACGACAATCATTGATGATGTATTGGATGTTTGTAATTGTTCCTCGAAATACAGATTGCGTTTCATCCCAAAGCCACTGTCAACACTATCTGTATAATCGCTATAATTAAGTAGCAATAGAAGTAGTTATAGGAATTAGTTATAACACTTATACCTACTAGCTTATCAACGACACGGCCACTCCGCTCTCTCTATTTTTGGAAACTCTACCCGTTGTTTCTATTATGGCCCCAGAAGACCATGCTTGCTGTATACCCCATGGTAGCAGCATTTCTAATATCTGCAAAGAAACCAAAACAGGCTGTTGTTGAATCTATTCAGTCTTTGCATGAAAATCTTTAGGATTCCGGAAAACGCAACCCAAGAATAGTAGTAGAGGATGTTCATTTGCTCGATGGAATTATCATATATCCACCCGACACATAATGGTATCCAGTACGACGTTGAGAAAGGGTCCGGAAACACTACGGCCCCTATACCCCCTAAAGTAGCGGGAAATACTCTAAATTAGGGTAATTAGATCCCTAGAATAGGGGATAAAGAAGGTAATACATGCTATATTAGGGTAGAAATGGAAAAGTTCCAACCTACATTAGGGTAGCTAATACCCCTAGTAGTAAGAAAAAACAAAACCTGAATTAGGAGAAATGTTGTCGTTGTGTATGAAGCTGCAGTTTCATGCATCTATGATAAGATATGCCAGGGAATTGTGTTGGAGGCTGAACACCCTCATGCGGATAATTTCAGAATGCCCAGTGCTAAGTTAATTCTATACGCCAAAAGAAACTGATTGGATTCTTATGAACCTGAGTGGTATTCTCGGGGGATGTTGCTCCATGTATTCATTGTTCAAGCACTTGAAAAGCAAACAGTTCGTACGATCCTTGGAAACCTACCTACCTAGCGGTATTATTGATATAATTTTGAAAGTGTATCTCAGCGTTCGATTACACTCCGGGACGTTCTTAGAATACAGTGTCCTTAAATATTGAGATTCAATATCCCGTTGGATGACTACAGTGGGTCCACCAGTATTGATGCGTGACTTACCCAAGAATTCAGAAGAACTGCTTAGCTCAACACTAGTTCATTGATCAAGGCATTGCTCGGAATCCCAACAACTTGGTGTGGATGCAATAACGGGGATAGATGAAAATACTATCGACGCTAGAAGTTGTATTGTTAGTACTAGGAGAAGCAACATTCACATTTCTAGCTGCCTAGATTCTGGATATAAGGCTAAAGATTCAAATCAGTGGAGGTGCAAAGTATGAAGAATACGAGAGTTATTCAAAATACCATCCTCTTGTCCAAGAATCATAGTAGAGCCATTCCTGAACGAATTCTAATCGAGTTCAAAGTCGAACTTTACTCGCTATCGTCAGGCACACCATGTCTATACCACACTTCGCATCTTTCAGGAACAACAGTCAAAATGTATTGATAAACAGTAATACCACTTGATTACGCGTTAAAAAGACGAATTTGTCTCGCATATGAGGATCGCCAGCATTCCAACTGACACTGACTGCTGGTAGAAGGGTCCAAGAAAGGTTTGAGCAGTACATGTAAACTTCTGCCAAAATATAATAACAAACATCGTCGAGTATACAAGGTGTCAGTAATGAAGTGTCTGGATGCTTCAAATGGTTAAGTCGATGCGTTATCTTGTTCCAAGTCACAGGCTGCTCCACTAGTTGATCAAAAACTTATATAGATCAGAGCCTAGTATTCACAAGCACCAAACTCAGCATTCCCTCCAGTCGCACAAGACCCCACGCTTCTACAAACAATGTTTTAGCCCGTGTCGCAGAACCTTTAATTACACCACCCCATCGCGACTGTAAATATAAACACGGGTTTTTTCCAAATCTCCATTTTCCGTGGGCAAAACACCATCGCAACAAATCACTCCTCACCCGTCCCATAGGGCGTTTCGTTTCCCCAGCCTAACCCAGCGCCACACAACTACCGCAACACGCCCACACGCCCTCGCACGTGCAACAAATCGAGCACAAAGGTGGCGGTGGCGCACTACGTAAACGGCATAAACATCCCGCATCCAGCTTCCAAGAGTGGCACCGTAACGTCGTCACTTAGTATACATCAGATAGAAGACTGTACACACCAAACCCAACCATGTACCACCTGTCACAAAAGTCAGCCTCACATGCACATGTACCCCAGATGAGTGCCTAGCTCCACCACCTTCCCGATACCAAACTATGCACGGAATCGCCACTCAACCCAAGCTAATTGACCCACAACCATCCGCGAACGAGAGCTTATACCACACGCGCGGTGTTGATCCATGCATGACAACGGCAGCCCTCCAGTCATTTACCAGTGATGGAATTCCCATTCTGAGGCTATGGCATGGCGATGAAACGATGAACAGGAGGCATAATATATTCCGTAGACCCTCTCTACTATAGCAATTATTACCCTCAGAATGAATACGCGAGTTTACATTCATGTTGCGATGTTTAAAGACGAGATTGAGATGATGAATGGATGGATGGATTTATAGATGGACGGATGGACATTGGTGGCTTGTCGGGGGGCTAGCTGGCTGGGTTGCTTGTCTTTGGGGGAATGTCGTGTCTTGTCGTGGGCTACGCTGTTCCCCCTCCCATCGCATCGGACTGCTGGAATACAATTAGAAAACAGTCTATCTACAGCGTCCTCTGTGTAAAGATGGCGAGATCTAATCACCGTGACTGCCCCTTTGACGTCGTTCTCACAAACATTGAACCGTGTTTTCGTGTGCGCATGAACGTCGACATCATCGCATCACCGTATCACTGCATCGTAAACACTCCCCTCTACATGATTCTCCACTGTCATCTACCGAAGAAGATCGTCACGTGAATACAGTACCGATATATCTACCCGAGACCTGAAAAACGATCGGCGCCTCATGATTTAGTCGCGAGTGATGGATGGACAGCACTAAGTTTGAGGCCTTTGAATCAGGGTTAGGTTAGGATTTCCGTTTTTGGTGTATTAAGGGGGATTGTTAGCTTTGGTTGCCTGAGGCGGGTAGCACGCATGACACGGTGCATGTATCTAGTGTACAATACTATTAGGTGAGTGCAAGGGGCGGTGGTGGTTGGTGGTTAGCGGTGGGGTGGTGGGGAGGGGATGGCTGGCCGCGAGTCGCTGTTGTCCTGAGGAAAAAGGGAGAGAGAGGGAGAGGGAGAGGGAGAGGGAGAGGGAGAGGGAAAGAAAGAAGAGCCTCAGTTGGAGCGAGCGTCAGGTGTTTCACGGTCCGCATAATTTTAATTGGGTAGGAGTTTTGATATATGCGGATCTGGCAATGGGATGAATGAGAGAGTACTCCGTAGTAGTCTATGATATCTGGCGGATCCACCAGACTAGCAAACTATTGCACAAAGTAGATAGATACTCCGGATATTGAAAGGAGCGAACAACGGGCTGAAAAGTTTGAGATGCAAGTGTCGCAAAAAGACGGAAATTCGCCGCGTCTGAATGAATCATCCTATCACGGTAGCATGACACGCCCAGAAGGATCAAAGTACCAAAGGCAAGGCGACAAAATGGTTAGCGATTCCAAGTTCTTCGACATCAAAGTAAAGCCACACTGTTTGAGCCTTCATATCAAGGCAAAGTGCGTCTCCCTTCTCGCACCACTGATTGGTGCAGTACTCCCTGTCCTGTTTCGAAGCCCGACTCCTGCACGTGAGGTAAATTGATGGATAGCCTGATCAAACGAGGATTCTCCCTCCTTCTCCTCCACTCTTTGCATCTTGTTTAGCATCCTGAGCGGTTGGAGATGGCCTCGAGAGAGAGGGTGTGTGCCTTGTTTCGAATTCTTTGCATGTATCTACTCGGCTTTATTGTTTGTTAATTTGTTCGCTACATACAAACACTAACGCCAAGGCTCCTGCTCTAGATTGGCCAAGGCATTCATAATGTGCATTAATCTGGTGGTGGTGATGATGTTCGTCACCCAGCCACTCATGATTGATATCGTAAGGCCATTGTGGAAACATCACACATCATGCCCTCAACTCCAAGAACGCCCATCCTAACCTTCCCCGCCACGTCTATTGGCCGTACTTCTTGTCCTTGTGCTTGTCCTCCAACTTGCTCCCCAAAACGGCTCCCGCAATTGCGCCAATAATGCCGTGGCCTCCGAGCTTGTTTCCGCCGAAATAACCAGCAGCGCCTCCACCGAGCGCGCCCATCAACCCACGGTCGCCTTCTGCTTGGGCGTTGGGGTCTGTCGGGCCATAGCCCTGTTGCGCGCCGGGTTGGCCGTAGCCTTGCTGGTTCTGGCCTTGGGGATATTGCTCTTGGGGGTATGCACCCTGCTGGGGGAACTGGTTGGCAGGAGCTTGGCCCGGGTACTGTTGCTGTGGTGGCTGGCCGTATGGGCTGCTGCAAACTATTAGTTGTGTGTTTCGAAACGGCGCATGCGAGCGCACAAAGTATGAGGTGGGTGCAGGCCAAACTCACCCGTGCTGGTTATACTGGTCGTAGGGCGCTGGACTCTGACCATGCTGAAAGCCACCTTGCGCTGGAGGGCCGTAGCCCGGATATTGTTGCTGCGGCGGCGGCTGGTGCTGATTGTAGCCTTGGTCGTAGCCCTGTTGAGGCGGGTATTGGTTTTGCTGGTTGTATTGATCGTAGCCTTGCTGAGGCGCACCGTAGCCTTGACCGCTAGGCGCAGGGGATCCGTACTGGTTCGGATACTGCTGGTATTGCTGGTTGTACTGGTTGTAGGGGTCGGACATTGTGGAAGTAGAGGATTGGCAGCGGAGGATGTTGTTGATGTTGTTGTGGAATGCGTGCTGTGGCCGTTGAAGATGAGGAGAGGGGGTAGAGGGGTAGAAATAGGTGGAGGGGGAGACGGTGGGGGGCGTGCTGGTGACTGTGACTATGACTGCGAAGGACTATGACTGATGCGACGCGAAGATGAAGAGTCGGGAGAGCGACAAACAGTGACTAGATATAAATCCGATCGATGAGGGATTTTCTATAGCGTTGGCTGTGGACTTCTTCTTTATACTCATCACCCACTCTGCGGCACCGGCATCCGTTCTGCTGACTGCTCATATTCCGCTGTATCCGAGGAGGCGAAGCAGACGCTCACCAGAGCCTCGAGCTGAACTCAGCCCCATCTTCATACGCAGACACAGCGACGAACCAAACATTCTTGCATGCCATGGCAGAGGTTGTATGCCCGAACGAACAGCCGGACTGTCTTTGAGTGCGCCAGGCAGTAAGGAGTAATGGCTGCGATCTAGCAGTCGGCGAGAGAGACCCGCCCGGATGCCTCTGAAGTCAGGAAACTGATCCATCCGGCCTTGGGCGCAACCACTACTGTCTATTGTAGCATATCTACGGAGTACTACCGAGTATGTATTACACATTGTAGCACTCTAAGGCGCAGCAGCCCCGGAAGCTGTGGCGCTGCTTCGCTGTCGTCGTCATCTTCGTAGTCGATGGTATGTTACCCGTTTCTCTACCTACATTGCCCTCCAGTATCTACGGCGTATTCCCCACAACAACACCAACACTACCAACAATAACAGCATCCGTCCTTCATATGGTAACCTCCGTGCCTCCATCGACGTAATCGCTCCCCAGTCTCACATCGTGCCCCTGTGGCGTTCACCTGGCCGGAAGAGGGCGTTGAAACGCGACCACCCTGCCCTGAGACAGCTCCAACACAAGCTTTCAAGGGATGCCTCAATCTCGTCCATGCCCGCCAGACCCACCAAGCTACGGCCGCCGCATCAAGCCAATTAATCCCCCAAAATGCTGCTAATCGTGCCCTCTCTGGCGTGCAGCCTGTGCTAATTGTGCTCCTTGGCGCGGAGGGACCCAGGCTCCTCTTCTCAAACCCACATCGGATCAGAATCGACTCGAGTCGATACACGACAAACAGCGAGAACTCAATTTTTGGAAAACCCATCACAAAAGTATCACAACACATCTGCCAGTGGCCGCAATGGCCTCTACAGGCCATC
>JAFISD010000011.1:0-30756 GCA_022560085.1 Helminthosporium solani
TGGCGGCATGGTTGATGGGAGTGATGATAGAGGACGCGTCTTGGTGGGGTGATCAGGTTACTGATTTGATCAGCTTACTGATTAAACACGTTAGTTAGTTAACTAGTTAATAGTTATTCCCGTCACTTTGCCATCGGGTATGTCCGTCCTCTCCACAACTCCTGGCTACCCAAGCTATGAGTCCAACCATGTGACTCATCGCCATCATTAAACTACGAACTTTTCACTGTTTCCATGTCTCTTCAATGGTTACGGCACGCAGCTGCCGGCGGCTTTTATAACTAACTTACTGTGTGCCGATTCCCCACTACCCTCACAAACATCACTCCACTCTCTATTGCGCTATCCGCACTTCCCTTTACTATCCGAGATCGCATCTGAGACTGACAGAAAGAATGCTTCCGGGGATGCTCGATACCCGTCAATGCTTGGATGAAACGTCTCTTTCACAGTAACTGTTAGTTCTGGATATGGCACGCCAGATGGTCTGCGACTTTGAGAAACTTATCTCTGTAATCGCCATTGAACACGCAAAACTAATGTCACTAATACCACTGTCGCATTGATCAGAAGCCGATACTACCTGCGAACGGCCTGCGTGTGAGGGCAGACGCCACCAAATGATGACAGAATGTCTATGATCAACCTCAGGAAAGACTTAGCGTACGAAGGCGGAAAGACGATGACCTATATTTCTTCAATTCTGTATCACTGAATCTCTACTAAATCGTCAAAAATGCCATCATACTTTTCGTATCGAAGGGCCAGATGCCGGTCTATGTTTCAGCTATGCACCTGTTCAGAACATACCATGGTGTTTCCACCAACGCCTGGATCCTCTGTTTACGACTGCTTGTTGATCAACTTGGCAATCAGTTTGGGCTCTTTGCGACCTTTTGATCAAGAACCAACTCTTTCCGGACAAGACAAAGGGAGCTTTGACTCAGACTAACATACTGATCAAATGTGCCGCTCACCACTTACGAACGTCACCAAAGTGTCTCTCACATAGCTTCAACAACACTACTCTCCATACCCGGTCACGGGCATTTAAAGATTGCTGGTTTTCATATCATTAGGTCATTTATTGGTTTTGGTATAATCACGCATTCAGTTGTCGCATTTGGCCTATAAAGGTACACTAATTCCCATCAGGCTCATAACACACGCCTTGTTCAAATCTTTCCCACGTTTCTTTCTATCTAAAATATTCTACTTCAAGCCTTGACAGCTACTGTGCGACCTATACAGTAAACTGTGCTATTTGTGTGAAAAGACACGCAGTGGACTTGGACACAACACAAAGACTCCACTGGACACAGCGCGTTGCGCTGGTACGACATAACCTTCAAGCTGCCCGACCAACCAATGACTTCACATTGTTCAAAACTCTCCAAACCCACGCCCTAATTGGTGGAACAGATCACGTGGCTATCCTCCACTCCGTCCTTGGAAGCGAGGCCGACACAGTCCTCTCGACGCCTGGCCATCTCAATGCCGGAATTGCTTACGTACACCAAGACGCCTCCAAGGCAGTCTACGACAGCACAGTCAATCATGTACAAAGCCGGAAACTCTCCCTTCAGCAGACGATCACTTCTACGGGTCGACATCTGCCAGCAGCGAGGCATGGCAGACCATGCAATCGACAAGACAGCAAATTAGGCCATTCAATTGATCCAGGGACAACCTGCGATTTCGGCCCTGCGCGGTATCTTTAGCCTGATGGCGCGACATGATAACCTGAACCCAACAGAGATGCCACCTCGTCTCAGCGTCTCCTCTGTTGCTGGCTCTGATACCGGCGTTAGTTCTCAGGGGGAAGTCCCATCGACAACAGCGTCTACATTCGGTCTGATCAAGCGGGTTTCCAGTATTAGTCATATGCATCCAACTCCCGCCCCCAGATCCAGTCGCGCAGGCTCACTACCCGATGCAAATCCGAGGGGCTTGCGAGCGAGCATGAGTGCCGCTTGCCCAACTCGAATGCCCTACGCTGACCACCTTCCCACCTTGCTGACTACCATTCCGTCTACGCCCAGTGTCCAGGACACTCAAGTACGTGATATGGGCATAAGTCCTTTTAAGGGGAGTGGCGACAACTTTGCATTGGAATAAATACGAAAAGTGACAAGATGATGGAGAGGAATTTGTCTCCTTCTCCGAGCGATATGGTGCAGGTGTAAGTGTTCGCATCAGATTTATATCGAGCCACACGACCTGACCTCTGTAGGGAAGAAAGTCTCGACCCATTGCATTCACCAATAAATACAAAGTTCATTAATATGTCTATACCGCTCACGCTTGAAAGGCTTTCTGATATTTGTGGTACATCTCCTTCGGCTGCCATCGCTGTGTAACATATCCTTTGTGCCAATCTTTGAGCTTGGCATGATTCCTTGGTCATCTTTTGCCTTCTTTTTTACCTCGCAATCCTGTTCTCACGGCGGCGCAGCAAATGCTTGGTATTACTTACTTACATTGCCGATTGCCCCCGTCAGTCATTTCTCGTACGACCATTAGCACTGTGGTTTTACCATCACGCGATAAATGTATTCTATGCCTTTGGCAATTCTACTATTACTAGGTATTGGAAACGAATGTCACTTCTCTTACATAGGCGCATCTGCCTCTTTACAAAGTTCCTTCCTTCGGAGGACACCATATTTCATAAGAGATACAAAAGAATAAAACGCCATACTCGGGTACCTCTTAGTACTCTTTCACTCGGGGTCGATCGGGAACTAAAAAAATGTGTATTATCGGTGAACCCGCGCGACCTATACGAGGCGATTGGTCTGCCATTTCACTATCTGACCCCGAGTTTTACCGCACTAGGTTAGCATGCGAGGCTGTTCACTCCACAAGTCTTGGAAGTCTCTGGAATAAACTACGACACGAGTGTCGCTGACCTTGTGATAGAATGACAACATGGCCTCGAAATGGGTCCCCGGATGTACACCGAGTAGAGGTAGCGAGGCCGCATGGAAGTCTGTACCTGCGCCGCAGGGCAACAGTATTTTTAATAAGTTTCTTATTGATTTATGTGAGTGAGCAATTCACGAATGCAGTGCAACACATGCAACAAGTTCTCTCGCGACCGTGTTTGGTGCTGCACCGCTCTATGAGCCTCTTTTTCCAGCTGTTCGTTTAGACAGATATGTAGCACCTAATCACAAGTGCAAGCGTGATCTTACCTATGTGCCTATGTACACAAATATAGGTGTAGCCCAGACAGGCGCTGACCTATTTCTCACTTATCTACGCAGTATATGTGCCATGTAGCACAAGTCTAACCAAGAGCCTGTGGCGTCTTACAACGAATCGGCAAACAAAACTGAGGTGAACTCAAAGTCCAACGTCAGCATCGAAGCAGAAGATGCTTCGGGCACCAGGCCACAAACTACAAACCACATTAACAACGTGTACTATCCCGAACTTACACATCGGCGAGCGACAGAATCCTGAAGAAA
This sequence comes from Helminthosporium solani, assembly GCA_022560085.1. NCBI lineage: Eukaryota > Fungi > Ascomycota > Dothideomycetes > Pleosporales > Massarinaceae > Helminthosporium > Helminthosporium solani. The sequence goes on from JAFISD010000011.1 coordinate 3,474, forward strand.
GGCGCAGCATGCGTTGCCGTTGTAAATATGAAGGGGTTTATCGCCCATCTCACGACTTCATCAATCTGTAGAAATCGCATTGACTGACGCGAATGAACAGACTATTGGGTCGACACTGTCAAATCTATTTCGCTCTGCGATAAGACCCACCACACTCTTTTTTAACTAAAACTTTCGAGGCTCTTCGTTCACTATGTTTCCCTCACTATCGCTCTTTTCTTCTCTTCTTCTATTCGCACTCCCTTCCGTTATTGCATTTCCTATACCATCACACGACAAGAGACATCTCTACAAACGGTCAGCATACTCTCAACATGATGTTGCTGTTGGCTTTGGGATCGCCATTGGCGTTCTCCTCCTCGCAATGATAGTATTTTTCTTGGGATTTCGACGAGGCAAAGTGGGTTCATGGCGCTGGTGGTGGCGTACACCTGCCCCCGAATTCACACCCGCCATCAAGAACATGACAAGCCTAACCCCATCCTCCAGGCCCATACTAGGGCTTAGAAGCACGACAAACCTCTCAGGAAGGACCATTGCCCCATCTTTCAGGCCATCATTAGCTCGCAGCAGCTCAGCGCTCTCTGGGAAAACAATCTCAAGCCCCACAGCTATGCACAACTCCACCTTTTCTCCATCATTCAGTCCCATCTCAGAGAAGTCAAAAGACGGCTCCATTCAAATCGTCTCTGAGCGCAGATTCCAAGAATTCGGACCCCACATCCAAGCCGAACAAGTCGCTCACGAACTGGGCATTTCAACTCCCCGCCGCCCAGCAAGCGCATGGACAGCCACAACCGCGAAATCAATGACCAAATCTGAATGGCTCCGAAAAACATATATCTCCACTACAACCCCACGACACTCCCGGAGGAAGAGCTTCTTTACCACCTACCGCAAGTCAGGCTTCTCCGTCGGAACAGCCAAAGAGATACGGAACTCGCGTCCCAGTCTGGAAGAACGCAACACACGCGGCAGCTTCGAGGACTGGAGAAACGACTACGCACCCAGTCGACGACTGACACATACCACGCACCGCACCTCAGGTTCCAGGTCCTTTTTCTGCACCTCAGCGGCTGAGATTGAGGAGCAGGAGCGTGAATACGCGGCCTTGGCTGCTCAACTGCAAATTCAATTGAAAGAACAGCCGTCGCAGGAAACGCTCGTGTCGCCCGTTTCCCCAATCGAAGCAAAATCACTACCAGGTTCACCACCCATGCCACCATCCCCGACAATTCCAATGCCCGTCGTCGTCCGAACGAGTCGGACGATCGACGGCAGCGAGTGGAGCTATGGCAGCGACGACGAAGGAGAAGGTGGAGAAGACGAGAAAGAAGGTGCAAGAGATTTGATCCTGTATTCGGAAAAGGAATGTTACGCCGAGAAAGAAGGAGAGGCAGAAATGGACTGGGAAGGCCTGGAGTGGATTAAAAAGGTATACAATGAGAGGAGGAGTAAGCACGAGAGCGGTTTCAAGAGCGTGTACATCGGAGAGAGTTGAGGAGGGTGTATGCTGTGCGGTACGTTAGTCTTTCTTTCTTGGACTATGATGTGTGAATGGTTACTGATGCTGTGGTGATTAGCGAACTTGTATGTGCGCTCGTTGGTTGGCGATGCGCCAGTACTTCTTGTCTTGCTGCCGCTGTGCCTTTCCTGCATATGCTCTCTTTGACATTTTGGACCCCTTACGTTACGCTTCTGTACTCGGTTTTATCCCTTCCTCGCCCTCACTTTCTCGAAGGTATCACTTCGATTCTTTCAAATCACACTGTTTCGGCAGTGTGTGTGCGTGTGTGATTTTTTATCTTTTTTGGTACAGTACCGACCCTGACGACATTCATTCTTTATGCGGCGTTTTTCTGTAAAACAGTCTTCACGATACCCTATATGGCGCGGTTTGACGCCAGGTCCTTTCGTTATGTAACATTGTATTGCTTGGTAGCTTATTATCTTAATGACACTCCTTTTATTGCGCAGCGAGGAACGAGCGTAGCTACTACGGTCGTGTTGTTAGCCAGAGAGCGTAGAATCTGATTACTTAGGTACTTGTTATTAATCCAAACTTGCGATTAGCTACGACAGAAAGATATCACGTGAAACTTGGGCTTCTTATTAGCTATAGCAAACAGGTTATCACGTGAGATATATGCTTCTTATTAGCTTTAGCAAGTAGAATATTACGTGATAGTTAGCTATAAGGTATCTATTCTATATAAACAGTAGCCAGCAGCTGAATCCTTTCAATAACTACCTATCTATGTAACTATATATTTTCATATGTTTTTGGTTCATTTATGATTAACAGGATAGTAATATACTCTTATCTGCTAGCTCCACATACACAGATTGTATGTTGTTTTACATGGAAAAATGCAGGCATGGGGTTACGAATCGTAAACCGATTGCTTGTATTCAAGTTCGAGAATCAGCTATACTTTGCACAGAAAAGGTGAAATAAAATCTCCTTATTCATAGAAGACTATTTGTCTTCAGTAATCAGCATGTGATCAAAACAAGCAAAAAAACACACAACGCCGAAGACAGCGTGATAACTGATAAAGTTCAAACATCAGTCACCCGCACGGAGTTCTGCGGGGCCTTACTATTAAGAGAAACTATGATATATAACAATCTTACCTTATAAGCTATATATAGGCCTTTGCATACCCTCCTACATATCAAAACTATTAATTGTAGTAGTAATATTATATAAGGCTGCATTTTCAAAGGTGTAGTGCCTTGGCCCGAGCTTGACTGTTTGCGTTTTGGACATCCTTAGTCATCCACCGTCCTAACTACATGTAGAACTTTCTTTGTCGAAGCGGACAAAGCCGAGCTTATTACGGAGTATGCCGACTATTATTCCTGATAGGCCTTGCCGCCCTTCTAACCATCAATCGATGCCTTTCTGCCTGTTCGTTGTTGTAAGTCATACCTTCTCTTAGTCTAGAAGTCGCTCGCTAACTTGACTTCCGGTCAGACCTGTCTTACTAGTGACTCATGCTCATCTACTTACCGCTGCTAAGACTAAGTGAATGCTAACTCCAAACAACCCGTTCACGCGATGTTATACAATAAATACGCGCCGCTCCCACCCAGCATCCATTCATATTCCTCCCTTGGACATCTCAAAGATCGTGCAGTTGGCAACTGCCATATGCCCAAACCACGTCAGCACAAGCGTCAACGACTAGAGCGATCGCCTCAGCCGAGCGAAACTTCGCGACCAGTGTCTAAACAGCAGAAAGTTGACCATTCCAGCGGTTCTCAGCCACCACCAGAATTTTGGGACAACTTGTCAAAGATCTGGCTGACCAAACGCGCACTGAGAGAGTTAGACAGAAGGAACGCCCAATCTACTCAAAGCCCACCTCATCCACCGTCTCGAGGACCTTGCCGGCCGGTTTCTCGAAACTTACTCCCTAGTTTGAAGAGGAATCGTAAAGCTTCTCAAGACGACCAGTACACGGCCCAGTGTTTTGATTATTACGAGCAGGGAATCTTAAAGGACATAAAGTTATTTGCCAGACACGGTGGTCCAGATCTGTCAGACCTCAGGAACGTATGTATTGCAAGATGTTTGCCGGCTTGTGCCTAAGCTGACGACATTTCTTAGTACCCCGAACCTATTTATTCTTCCGATCACTCAATGAAATCGAACCGTGTGGGTTCCCAGAGTCGAAAACAGAGTTCTGCAACTACACCCAATACCAGGCCCACCCCAAATACGACAAAGACAAAGAGCACCGGGGTATATGACCATGCCTTTCAACAACACCTTGTTGATCACGCTGTTTATCCAGACGCTTACGAATACCCTGATGGCAATAGACCTGCTAAGCCACATAACTGGGAGGATTTCAATAAAATATTAACAGAGCCGCGACCATCTTTGTCACAATCTCAATTTTCTAATCGAGATTTTGAAAAATTCGAACGAACTAATGCACATGCGGCCAAAGAAAAACACGTGTCAGAATTAGTAATTCCTATTATTGAAGGGGAGATCCAGGATGTAAAATGCCGCTCAGGGGGGATCCTATTCACTAATCTAGGCCCTCTCACGGACGGTACGCTTAAGCCTGGCAACCCGGATATTTATTACGGTGCCCGCCTGGAGCAGCTCAATCGAAAAGTCCGCGACAAGCTTGGTAGTACAATCATACCCTCGACCCAAGAAGACCTTCCTATTGCGCCGAACTTTTTCCTAGCAGCCAAGGGGCCAGATGGGTCAGCTGCGGTAGCCAAACGACAAGCTGGTTACGACGGCGCATTGGGAGCGAAAGCTATGAATAGTTTATGGTCATATGGCCAGGACGAGCTAGTTTACGACAATAATGCTTACACCATCTCGTCGATTTATCACGACGGTACCCTCAAAATGTATACCAGCCATGTTGCCCCGCCACGCATTCCTGGAGGCCACCCAGAGTACCATATGACCAAGCTCAATACTTGGGGGATGTCGGGGAATGCTGACACCTTTCGACAAGGTGCAAGAGCGTATAGAAATGCGAGGGACTGGTGCAAAGATAAAAGGGACGAGGCAATTAGGCAGGCGAACGAGAGAGTAGATCCTGTAGTAGCTGACGCACCACCTAGTAGAAATGAAGCCAGCCCAGCTTCAAGTTTTGTCACTGTAGCGTCGGAAACAGAGGTCTACACCATGACCCGGGAGTCTCGGACGTCTCTGAATGAAGACTCTAATATACTAGGGGATTCTAAGGAATCTGATAGCTCAACAGAGGACCTTGCGGACTACACACTTCCAGCCAAACGTTCTAGTACGCTTTCTAAGCGCCGCCAAACTCCGCGAAAGCGACACAAAGCAGGCGAATCCAGCGGTACAGAGCACAGTCATAGACCGGCCGTTATCTCTGTTTCAGAGCCTTCTCTGCCATCCAAGGCAACGATCAAGGAGAGAAGGCTGGCCCGGTAAGGAAGGGAAGAAATAGAGACTGTGGATATCAGCAACCCGTGGAGTTCTGCATTCCTAATGGCAATGGCCCGAGTCTACTTTTGTTTCATATTTCAGAGCTCACCGAGGAAGGCGCTAAGGCGATCGCAACTGTGATTAGGTCGGCTTGACTTTTCCTTTTACGCTCAGAGTCTCCTATCCGAGTGCGTGCCCAAGATACTAGGACGGTCTAACTACTTCCTTTCCATCGCTTTCGAGACGTTGGGGAAACTACCGAATGGGTATTAGATTCAGATAGCGCAGCGCCTGCACCCAACAACCGTTGATCAGATACTATCTTTCACATTCCAGGTCCAACACTTCTCAGTATTCCGATAGTCAAAAGAATGAAGAGGAAATGAAGTGGAATGATAAACATGAATAACAAACTCCCTCAAAACCTCTTCCCACATGATTGCCGTGTGACACATCCACTTCCTTTGGCAAGCTGAGCTTGCAGTCGATCTAAAATGACCTTTCGTACGCCCTTAAATTCCAACCACATGTCACCTTTGACAAACTGAAAAGTCTCGATGTTTGAATCAACGCTCACTCTCCTGCACTCGCCTAGATGAGTTCTACGAGAAGAAACAGGTACCCAAATCGCCCATTCCGGATGTTATGAAGAGTCCGGAAAGTATATAGATGTAGTGATTCTCTATCATCGAAGGGAACACGTATGACGCGACATTCAACCGGAATACATTCGAATACGGTGTGAAGAGATGAATCCATTGCCAACGCCTTGAAACGGTAATTCACAAGCCGTACACGAAGGTATAGGTTCAACGCATCCAGATAGTCGAATGATACAAGTTAAATCTCATCAGGAAGACCCATCAGCGAAGTCTCGACCATGACTACAGCCCTCAAAAACTTGTTCCTGGTCGTTGATGAAAGCTGCATTGCATCAGTATTCGTCAACCCCCGCGTTTCATAAATCGAAGAACTCAACATACTCGCCGCATAACCCTCAACAACTTTGCCATAGCCCATGATCACCAGGTTGGTTTATCCACATACCAACGCTCTCTCCTTTCTTCACTCTCACTCTTCGGCAGCGGCGCCTTAGTCCCAGCTTCGTTCAACGGACTCCCCGGCCCTCGAGGTAGATGTTTGATTTCGCCTCGACTGGGTGACACCCATAACTTACATCCATCCTTGACTAGGGGTGCTAATGGCTTATCCCAGTCGTAGGAGGTGGTAGTTAGTCTGCCGCGGTATCGTGGTCGGTTGACGATTTCGGGCGTTGAAGTGTCGTTTCGTGGTGGGATGTGGTCGGGTTTATCACGATGGAGGAAGGCTTCCAGGCCGTGGCGTTGGGTAGCTGAAGGCTTGCGTTGAGGTGGGGTGCGGATACCGTTTGGGCGGGGAGGTAAAGGCGCACCGGCTACTTGGTCGATTAGTGGTGCTGGTGTGGTGAAGAATTGCACCTTGGTGTCGTCTGTGACTTCGGTGGCCCCGGTTACTGGGTGGCTTGTGGTAGAAGATGTTCCGGGCGCTGTAGACGCAGCAATTCTTGGATTTTCTACAGTTGATCGAGATGGATCTCCTATTTCGCTACTTTCTTCTTCTGCTGGTGCTGGTGAAGGTGTGCTGTAGAGGCCGCAACTAAGCTTCTTGCAGCTTCGCTTGAAAGAGTTCTTCATATTTCTAAGACGCTATTGAATCATAGTATGATGTTTCTTCGCGGGCGAGATTGGGCTTGTTATTAGTGAGTCGTGAGGCGAAAGGTTCAATACAAGACAAGATATATGATGAGTGGGTGTCTGGATGCAATAAATGGGCACGTCGGATTACCTGAAACAATTTGCAACTGCTTCAAGGCACACATCGCGTAAAATGTCGATACTTAGATATTATTTCCTTTGATAATAACTCATTTATAGAAATTAAACAATTGGTTACCACATGTGTGAAAGTCGTAATGTTATCTTCAGTCTGGAACGTCGAGAATAGTCCGATGTTCGTCAACAAGTAAACGATAGTGCCCCCAAAAACGAAAACCCTATCGTAACCTTCCTATATGAAAGACTTGCCTTTGAGAGACTGACTGCTTTCTTGAGTGATAGGGCGTTTCCCTAGTTACCTGTCCTCTTGGTAATTAAGCAAGCTCGTGACAGTTTGGCCGTGGCCTGCTCTTCCCAGTAATAATGTCTTTCACTATTTCATTTCGGTAGTCAGTCGCTCTTGATCGACGTCACGACTCCATCTAGGTACACATTTTTCCTCTGGTCTATCGTCATCAGCTCCGAGGTCACGTCTCTAAATGTTGTCGTGTTCCAATTAGCAAAACTTCTCAGCTAAGCGCTTGTGAGAATTTCTGCGGTGGTCTCACCCTCTTGTGCCCCTCAATTCGCTTTTGGAAACAATTTGATGGCATTCGACTACACCATGATTTAACTAACCGAGAGCTACTGTTGTGCTTCTCATGTAACACCCTTTCAGAAAACCACTTCGTACGTTGATTTCTACGGGAACCACACAAGATGAACTTTAAAGCACGAGATGAAGTCAATTACAGCAAGCCATATTCGCGTGTGGCAGCTGAGGAATAGCCATGGGTACAGGTAGTAGATGTGTTCGATTTATTACAAGCAGTAGTCTAGCTTACACGTTCGATTCATCCAAAAACCGAGTTGAACGAGGGGATGTCTTTTTGCGACTTAGTGACCAGTAGCTTCACATAGTGGTGAATAGGAGACAGACCCAAGAGAGTAATAACATCTCACATATACGGCAAGCGGTTTATAGGAAGCGAATGAATCAGATCCTAACCCTTATTCTTTGCCCAAATCAAGTACATATCCCGCTTAAGCCTTCGCCACAGGGGTAAGTTTCACCGGCAGTGGGCCTTTCGCCCATATCATATAAACCTTCTGATCCGGCCAAACCGTCTCGCTCACTAACTCCAGATCGAAGTGGAGTAGCACTCCGGTAGCCACTAATCTTAACTCGTGATAGGCTAGATTCTTTCCGAGACAATTTCTCGGGCCAGATGAGAAAGGAATGAAGACGTCTTTTCCATCGGCGCCGTACTCGGCTTGACCTTCGGGCATCCAGCGCTCGGGAACAAAAGAATCGGGGTTCTTGAAATTGGAGCTGGAGTGGTAGGCTGCGTACTGAGATAGGGAGACTGTAGTCTGTGGGAACGTATGAGCATCAATACTAATAAACAAGAGGAGCAAGAACTTACACCAGAAGGCAACCATTTCCCAAGCAACATCGCACCACCCTGTGGTACTGTTCGTGGAAGCCCCACAGGCACCGGCGGATAACATCTAAGACCCTCCTCAATACAGGCATTCAAGTACTTCAATTCGCTCAGCTCTTGCATATGCACATCCTCAAAGGTCTTAAAAGTACTTCTAATCTCTTTCTTCAGTCTCTCCATCTTCTCCGGGTTCTTGAGCAGATAATATGTCATTCCGCTCAGCAGTGTCGCCGTCGTTTCCGTCCCTGCAATCATGAATATAGAGCTGTTACTGTACATTTCCGTCGGTCTCAACGATCTCTCGAACTCCTCTTTCCCGCCAGCATATCGCATGATGTAGGTCCAGATATCCGGTCTATCGGTCTTACGGGCGAGACGCTTGTCGACGCGCGTGATGGAGTGTTCCATGTGTGTTTTTTTCGAGTCGCGGATCTTTTTCGGAATCATGCATTGGAAAAATGCATTGAGAATTTCCCAGCGGCGAAGAACGCTGCCCAAGGCAATCGTCTTGATACTTGCGAAAACGGATGCGACCCATGGTGTGTAGTCTGATCCTTCGAGACATCTCAGGGGTTCTCCAAAGGTCAAATCGGCCATAATATCAAAAGTGGTGACTAAGTTGAGCATCAGTACAGATATCTCACAACGCCAGTTAGTGTTACCCACAGTTGTACCAGCGCGTCATGTCAACTTGTGCTTGAGAGATGCTCGTCTCTTGCAATTTCTTAATCAACAAAGCCACATAACCTTTCATCAGCTGTTCTTGCCCGCGTAAAGCTTTGTCGCTGAAAGCATGCGAGACTAGTTTACGTTGGCGAGAATGGGCTGCGTTTCCGGATCGGGTGATCCCTGGAGGGTCACCAAAAAAGTCTGGGCCGTAGAACTCTTTTTGTTTCTGGAATACGGATCCACGGTGGCTATAGACTTCCCTGACAATATCGGCTTTGATGTATGAGAGTTCATTCGGTGCGTATCGGACAACAGGACCGTACTTCTGATGGAGCTCGTGCATCCAGGTGTGTATGACGCCGTCCATGGTCTTCTTTTGCATGTATACAATCGTTGCGCGTCCTAGCAGGGGTCCCGGATACGACCGTAGGGGATGAAGGAAGACATTGTAGAACAGATATGAAGCAACATACGCCAGCTGTACGGGTTAGCTAAAATGCTTGCGTTGGAATGCTAAACATACTGTGAGCGCTGAGCCCGCGAAGACGATCTCTAGTATTGACATTTCCATGATCGTAACCTACAGCTAGTCGACGGCGTTACGTTGTCGCGTTAAATCTTGAGAATGGGTGTGGTGTCCGAGGAGGTTCGGAGTTGAGAACAATGCAAAGCCTATATGAGTTTGTTCTCCGTAATGTGTCTTCAAATTTGATATATCAATTTCTAGGTGATGAAAGTGCTTACATCCACCTTTTATCCCTTTGGATGCCACTAACTAGGATATACTACTAGGACGAGTAATATCAGAAGCGGTCAGGGTGTCCGGAACGGTAGCGGTGGGGACTTGATCAAAAACCTACAGGGAGGGGGCACTACATATGCATATGTATGTGCCTCCTCGTGAATAACAACACAATAGGGTAAAATTAGGGTTGATCATCCCGTTTCCTACCATGTAGATATAGGAAAGGGGTAACCCTATGACTTTGGCACCTTGACGATGATCAGTAGTTCCTTGTGCCACAGCACTCTCGGGATCTGCTGTGACACAACACTAAGTCTATTAGCTGCCAATTCTTCTAGTTAGTTACGCGAACGCCGAAGACACCATATCGTTACACTCCCTGCAATGGCTATTCCTCTGTTTCTTGATTGAAATCAACCAAAACCAACCTTTTTAGTACGCGGGTACAGTTACCAGTCAATCCCATCGAAGACAATGGGGTATATTGTAGCATTGCAGCCGCTGCTAAGACAATAGTTTGGCGGCAAAGACAACTTTGCTCAACGGCTATTGCAAGCACCTACCAACGGAAAAGCCCTGGACCCGCAATTAGCGTACTATGTATATCCACTCTTTATATCTGATAAGTGCAAGTGCGGTGTTTGATTGCGGTACTAAAAGTTTGGCTTGTGCTTTCGTTCATCCATCGTGGCCTATCGGAGAAGACGTTATGGCACCCTGGCCCGAGCGAAGCAATTACTATATAAGGAATGTCCCCGAGGGTCATCGAACGCTCGGTTAGTGTTGTTGGACGCATCTTTGATTAGAGATCTGTTGGTAATTAATCCCACTCGATCAGACGAAGCGGTATTCTGGAGGAGTACAGAGCGAAGGCCCAGCAGATTTGATATATTACAAGATAATGCTTGAGGCAAAGGTATGCGAAATAGCTCAACGATGACTGAATATGTTGATTACTGGGAACCCTCAGAATGCCTTTGAAGCTAGCTTTCAGGGATGTCCCGGATATAGATAGATGATTCGCCTTGGAGACCGGGTATTCTTTAGGGCGCTTGTGGCTCGGCCGAGGTGTCCCCAGGGTTTGGTTGCGCAACATGAGTTGTCTCTAAACAACGCATTCGTGACCACATAACGTGGAGAAAGTGGAGACTATGGTTCGAAAGCGGGGTCAATTGGAAAGGAGGGTCGGTCGGTGCCATCGGAGGATGGGATAACTGTCGATTAATGAACCTTTCCAGTCTCAACTAATCTATCGTAGAAAAAGAAAAAATGTAGTGAAATCAAGAACTGTAGATGAAGAAACCCGGAGAATGAATGAAATGCAGCTAGCACACACCGGTTGAAGCCCTTACTCGTACACCATTTTATCCCACAATTCATTCGAGAACCTTTTCTTCAACTCCTCGAGCGTCCAGCCTTGTCGATATCCAATAGATTCGAGGGTAGCCTTGAATTCTGGAATTGATTCTCTGTATGCGACTTCCTTCAAGTACTTTCTCGCTTCCTGACCTTTGAAGGTAAACTGTTCCCACTCTTTCGCCCAGTGCGGGCGTGCGTTGACGCCATATCCCATCCAGAGGTCAACTACCCTTTGAGCAAAGTCTTGCCATTCATCGTCGTTAACTGCATCGGGTAGGGTAAGTACTTCAATCGATAATGTGCCCAGATCGTTGCCCCTTTGCGGTGCCATAAGCATGTCGCTGCCTCCCATGATACGCATCTCCAAAGCTAAACGCATCGCCGATGATGGATCACTTCCTGTATCGGCGTCTTTATATACCAGATTTATGACATCCCACCATGCACGCTGGACAATACTAAAGTCTGGCTTTGATGGGTCGTCTTTTCGTGGTGGCAGCGGGATCTGAAACTCCAAGTCCCGCACCCTCATATTTTGGACACCACGGCGGAAATGCAAAGCATCGGGCAGCAAGGTCTTGTAGGTTGGAGTCTTGCTCTCGCCAATAGTTGGTGGAAGGGCTGCCATCCCAAGTGAAGCAATAAGTTGAGCTTGCCAATACCCAGGAATAGCTTGGAAAAAGGGAACTGTCGTGACTACACCACCGAGCCAACCCTGAACCCACTGCAAGAAAACATTGGCATCATCGGGGTAATTAATAGCTTCTGCTGAGTCTTTCGTGATGTTGAACGTATTTGTCCAGACTTTCTTTTGATATGTGAACCAAAACCATCTACATCGAGTTGTAAGCATCGTCGAAACGAGTCAACCAGAGGAACTTACTCGCTGTAGTAATCGTTGGCTGCACGCTCTTTGAACTCTCGAGTTGATCTAGCGAGCAGCTTGGAGGCTTCGGGCTTATCGTACCAGTCACATCGTAGCGCTACCGGAATATCTTCCTTCCTCAAAGGAGGTACACCCAGACCAACGTCTTCCTTGAGGGGTTTCTCCAGTATTGTCAGCATGCTATGGGTATCTATATGGGAACTAACATACCATCACCGCGTAAGACATTGCATCTAGCTCTAATGTGAGATGGGTGACTACGCCGAGAAGGCCAAATGCGCCTGCTGCGGCCCTAATCTGTTGAACATCGTCCACTGTTTGAAGTTTGCCATTGCAGTCAACATATTCAATGCGCCTAACGAAATCAGAAAGAGTTTTGTGGGAGATACCAGCCCCATGACAGATTGGTCCGTTGACACCCCCAATGGTGACCTGTCCGAAATAAATCAGATTTCTTCGTTCAACAGTAGCGATGGAAACTAACCTCGACAAGAATCACATCGGCTGGTAGAGCCCACCCTTTTCCTGCAACAGACCATCGCCGGAACTCTTCATTGGTAACTGCGGCACCGATTCGGCAAAGTCTCTTTTTTCCAGGGACTACTTCCTCTTTTAATTCGATCGTCTTCAATTCGTAAACCTTCGTGGCGTCGTATTCTCCAGGTATCACCGACATTGGATCCGGAAGCGTTGTGACGGTGTGAAGATTGACAAACGAGATGAATAGCTCGTTGTCTTGTGAGAAGATGGAGCTCCAGCTATGCCTATAACCAGCGCAGCGCACGCGGTAATTCCCCCCGATCGCGAATCGCACGATGTTCTGAACGGCTTGGGTGGAAGTAGGTAGGAAGGTGAACTTCGGTGAATTCTTTACGGTCATACCCCAGTTTTCGAAAGGCACTTCGCTGTAACACTACGTACATATCAGCCCAAGTCTTCCAGAAAGAAATAGAGAGAGAACATACCTCAACGACTTTGGTTTCAGCAGTATCCTCGTAAATAATTGGCAAGTTCTTCACATGTTGATGCTTAGGATGCAGCGTATCCTTTACTGCAGCCTTCAGTTCAATAGCGCAAAGGACAAGCTTTTTAAGCTCCGCGAGCAACGAGAAATGATGGTGAACCGGAGGGCTTTTGTGGGCAGTAAGGTTAAAACCTTGACTACCCACGACGTCATCTGCGCACTTCCCGTTGATGAAGTCTTCAATCTGCTTTCTCAAATCTGGGCTATCAATCTTCGAAAATGCAACCTTGTATACCAGCGTGCGCTTGAAAGTCTTCAAAAAACCTCGGATTTGTTGCTCAGGGTCAAATGCTTCAGCTAACACAGGTTTCAGTACTTCCTTCTTCAAAGCATGGTAGTCGATCTTGTCGTATTGTTTGGAGTAATCATCGACACTACTGAGCATCTCTTCGAGGATATGCGTCCTCTCAAGGAATTCGCAGCGAAGAGAGGAACGAGCCACAGAACCCATCGTAGACGGCAAGACAGAAGTAATACGATGAGAGAAAAACGAATCAAGTAAAGAATATCGTTGGCACGCTGCTCACTTACATATGCCAAATCAATCGGACCTTCCAAGATGTTGGATTTGCTCAGTCAGCTTTCTATAAGGAGGTCTCATGAACGAACTGCCCCCCCTCTCTGTCAGCTTTGACCAGATACCCTTTGCTGATTGGTTTCAAATCGATTCTCTTCTATAAATCACGCAGGGTTGGATCCCAACGATGAGTTTCCTTGCAATCACATTCTACAGGGCGCCCACCGTTACACCACGCCAGCTGAGACCCGGCTGAATCTGGGCTGGGTAAAACGGCGATAACTATACACTGTATGAGTAATATTTAGCCATGACATTCCATCTTTTAATATATCTAATGCAACGTAGATCTAGTTGAGAAACATTACACCTTCCGTATCCACAGTTGGATCGAGTCGTCGCTGTAGTACATTTTCCACTTGACGAAGCACACTGTGTGAAATCTGAGAGTGATAGAAGAGGGAGCCAAAAGGCGAGCTTCAGCTGCTCAGATGACCTCTAACCCTCTCAGCTCACGCTGACCGGATGTCAGCACGTGTAAAACTCTCGACATCAGCGTTGGAAGATGCAGTGCGTGATTGGTCAAGCGTCAACTAAGAGTTGTGTTGAACGGTACGGCCAAGTTCACACAGCTCCAATGATGACTACGGTCTAACGCCACGAGAAAGCTCAGCCCTCTTCTTTAACTTTTGTCGTGATGGATGAATAAGTCGAACTTCAGCTTCAACTCAACGTCAATGTTGTGGAGCAGCTGGGATGGATGCCAAGCTGCTGTGGCGTTAAGCTTGTCTCTTCTTTGAGTCGTGATACAGTAAGTACCTCAGCCATCTCCAACGGCATCTGCTAATCACAAACTTAAGTCATATTTCTCAACGCGATAGACCCCATCTGCGCTGTATTCCCACAATTCACGATCTTTTGTCTGGGGTTCTTAGCCGAAAAGCCAAAGGATAATTCACCATCAATGTAAGCTTGTTATCTACGATAGCAAAACCTTAGCATAGAATAACGCTGCAACTGGAAACGATAAACCTTGACGCGACAGTGGATTAGTGATTTGTTTGATTGAACTTCACTACACATGGCTTTGACTCATCTACTTCGTACGGAGATACGATCAGGTTATCTATACGTAGCTGTCTTTCCAAAATTGGCGTTGAGCGATTGTATTCCACACCTATCCCCCAACACAACCATGTAATTGGTCTAAAGTCTATTGTAGGCTGTACAACGATGCCTCATAATTTTCTTTGCCTCTTCTGTACATAACACCCTATCTGAGCGACAGGTTGTTAGGTTTGCCTGTATTGCATGCGATCTGGCTCGTGAATACATGGAGAGAAGAGGTTGGATGATGCCAAGATATCAATTTTCATCCAAACCTAGCGATAGTTGTTATCGCATACACTGCAATCTATTTGTGTGAAGCGACTAGCGGGGCAGAGCTCGACTATGACTTCATTCAAAGCTCCCCGTCTGATGGGCCCAGAGCCCCCTTCCCAAGCCACGTAGCTAATGCTGACTACATGTAGGTCACCCGCTAACTTTGGTCTTACCTAGCTCCATAAGCCTTGTCAGCTTTATAGCTTAGGAGGAGAGACTTTGGGCTGTCCTCTGTCTGATTGAATCTCCTCAGTGCAATATTCTGTTCAATTTTTTTCCTATTGTGATATGTTTTCTTTAAGTCTAACTGATCGATGCTGTTTCATACACTTTTTCAACCATACTTTCCCGACCACTTCCTTGGCCAATGCGCTCACTACTTGTGTCTTACTATCATATATCAATGGCGTTTTATGTGAGATTTCTCAATCATTGAATGACTAGAAGTTCGAAGGATGCAACTACGCTCCCTGCCTTATGTGGCGTGTTTATTTGTCTGAGCTCGGAGTTCCATGCATCGATGTTATTAAACCACGTTAACTTCCTCGGGTCTTACCAACCTCCTACGATGCATCACATGAACTAAGTAGTTTCAAGAAGGACTCCAAGGGTAACTGCCTCATCCCAACTCTTTTCTCGAATAGCATGAGCTACATCGATGGATATACAAGGAAGCCTATTTGGAGGGTGATTCACAGCCATAATCAATTTCACGACCTTTGCGACGATAGGGTGAGAACTTCAAGTTCCGGTAGGATGCTCGCTGGCATGAAGACTATATGAAAATCTGCGTATTCTCCATTTACAACGAGCCCGGTCAGGAAGAATATGTCGCTTATTGAAAATCCACATCGATACATGGAAGGGGACCTATCTTACCTTACAGCACAGCACAACACGGCCTGACGGACAGTGCACCAACCACCTCGAATTTCTAACCTCTTCGCATGGAAACATGCAAATCTGGCCACTGTTACAGATATAACTCCCCATAGTTGGAACAAATATCCACCCGTAAGCTTTTCTCGTTTAGGATAAGATCAGGGCAGGGCTATAACGATGGGATTAGAGTTGGCAGAATAATTCTTTACGGTTAAACCTCTTTCTCAGAAGAGAATTTACGAGGGTATGTTTATCCCAAAAGATAGGGAGTCATCAGCAACGCTCACATGCAAGTCCCTTCTATCAATAATACCCTATAACTATATTCTGCACTAATATACGCTAATCGATCCGCAAACGCAAATATCGACAGCGGTTGCGATAGCTAAGGGAAAGTCAAAAACTCGCCAGTTCTGCGCTTTATTGCGTTTTATGTTATCTACGATGATCTGCTTTGGGCTGACGTTCTCATGAGTCTTTATGCAGATTATGCAGTAGTGGAAAGAATGCGAAGTATATACCTAAGTACTCCGAGGTGCCGATGCAGGAAGTTCGAGCTTTTTTTCAGATATCATTTCTCTTATACCCCTACATATTATGGACATTTACCGGTACTATTGGTCGATATCGAGTTTCCTTGCGTGTATTTGGTGATAGTTCGGCTTTTTACAATGGCACTCGTTCAGCATCACACGATATGACCAATTGCCTCTAGGTCGTACCCTTCAACCAGAATATAACCACCTTAACAGTACTCCGTACTTGTGAAGCTTTATATACGGCTACGAGACTCCATCGACAGCGAACACGTTAATGAGCCGTCTCTCTCCTGAAATTCCTTCCGGAGTTCCGCGCCGCAGGGTCCACATCAATCACCTTTAACACGTTTCAGCCCTACCTACGCCACTCCACCCAACCCCAATCCACGCCTCAGTACTGTCTCAGCATGAACTCACCCAATAAACTACCTATAACGACAACAATGTCAGCAACCCGCGACGCCATGCCATGCGCGACCCCACCAGCTGCCTCAGGCCATCGACAATCCATACCATGCACGGCTCCCATTCATATCCCAGCGACGGCCAGGTTAGGCTTTGCTCGGTAAACGTTCTTGAAAGGCTCACGTCTATTCCGCTACGGCCCAATGTGTGGAAAGAGCGACGTATCGAGTAATGCAGGTGGTTTTCCAAGGTGTGTGGTATCGCTCTTGGAACCTCAACTCCTGCATTAGAGCACGTGCAGAGGGAGCTGGCCCCACGCGCTGTGGGCGGAATGATGACCGGATTGCTCTCACTCCGGGAATGATGTACATGGTGTGCGGATGCATGCTGGAGAATCGCCATTGTGTCGGTGTGTTCAGGTTGGCTTAAGTATCACTTTGGCCTGGTTGTGGTCGCGATGGGTACGTACTGCGCTTGATATCTCTCGCTCGTTGACGTGTTGGTTCTTTTCTTGAGCGCTCTGGAAGCTTGCTGTCAGCTGGTCTGGAATTGAAGCTTTATCTCTTTCTTCCCTTTCTTCACCGTAACATACGTTTTTCCATCTCCGGTGGGCCGGCTGAAGGTTGAGATGATGGGTGCGGGTAGGGCGGCTTTGATGGGACTGAGGGTGTTGGGGTTGGTTGTTGCGTTGAGTGTTGTTGCTTTGGCGGCTTGGTGTATGTCCAAAGGTTATTTACATGTTTTTGATGGAGCATGCTGACTTCTATTGTAGCAAAATTTATCATCCATGACATGGATATCCGTGGCGACTCGATTCTTGAAGGTGTTGCCCTCCAGCCGCAAGAAAAGGTTGATGCCTGGCAGTCTTTCTTCAATGTAGCTGTCTCCAGTACGATAAAAACATACATCACCATTGCCGGCGTACGTCCTCCCTACCAATCTCTACCCCCATCCCTATCTCATCCCAACAAAACCAAACCCATCACCTCAAGCATCTACTAAAATAACCCAGGCCTCCCTCACCGCCCTAATCCTCTCCCTTCTCATCTCCTCCACTTGCACCCCCCTCCACCTCCCAACCTTCCTCTCCCTCTCCCTCGAAACCCTCTCCACCCTCGCCATCTCCGCCTCCTTCGCCACTGCCCTCTCAACAGCAATGTCAACAACAAACTACACCTTCAATACCAAATCCAACCCCTCCATTTCCGTCCCGTCAAGCACTATCCTCCTCGACACCTCGACGTCCCCCCTCCTCAAATCCTTCAGCGCCCTCCTCCCACTAACCAAAGCCCTGGCCATCGCTACTGGCACCGGCATCTTCATAACCCTCTGTTCCACCATAACCGCAGCCATCCAAACATACCGCCGCATCCGCGACTCTAAACCATGCTCCTTCGAGCCCACCGTGTCAGCGCTGGGAATGAGCCACGGACACCATGGCGTCGGCATGCCGCGAACGAGCAGGGGCTCGATCCCAACTATGTACGATCCATTGAAGCCTGATCCAATGCTGGCTGGGGATGAGGAGAAGGGTTTTGCGGGATGGGGGGCGGAAATGGGACGAAGGGATTCTGTGGCGTTGACTTTGGAGGGGGAGGCGCAAGAGAGTGAAATTTCGGGGCCACTGGGGTTGGAGAGGCCGAAGAAAGTTGCGCAGATGAGGCCAGCGAGGCCGTGGAGCGAAATGCCTAAGAAACGGGAGGGTTGAAGTAAGTTGGGATGACGATGGGGTGCGTGTATGTGGTTTACACTCCTTTGCGGCCTTTGGGTTGGGTTTAGAGTTTGGAGTATCTGAATTGAGCTTGCGTTGCGTTCGTTGTGGGATTTGCAACCTTGGACGACTTGTTACAACAATGTACAAGTAGGTCTTATGGGTGGAGCCGCGAATACATTGCACCACTGCATTCTACACACCAACCTTCGAGTCCTTTCTCGTTCAAGTCGATGCATTGTACTGGCCGAAGACTTCCCATCATAAAATGATGTATTGTATGCCGCAGTGAAACCCGACGGGTACTCTTAAACCCACATAGTCTATATAGCGCCATGCATCCACCCTGAATCGCATCCATGTACGCCGAAGAAAAGCCAGGTATGCGCCTGCCCCACGCACCTCTCAGCTTTATTCCTCATCATCATCGACAGCTTCCTGCTCCGTTGGTTCTCCCTCCTCGGCTTTGTCGTCTTCTGCCTCAACGACTGCGGGCTGTGCATTGTAGTCTGGACGTACGACGTCCTCGTTCCTATTAACCAGGACCGTTTCGATGAGCGGAATTGCAGATACCAAAGTATTGTACTGTTCCAAAGAGAGCGCAATACCCTGTCCAGCAAGTGTCAGCATTGATCTGGAAGTTGAACAACACATCGTCGTACCTTCTTTCCCGGTTTCCACTCGCCCTGATCGTTCTCGTAGTACTCACGAATACTAATCAATGTATTTCCTTTGAAGTCGCTAATCGTGACGCGTCTCGTGCCATTGGCTTTGAGCTACCCCCTCAACTATCAGCACTCATTTCGTGTCTCTTACTGGGGCTTGTGGAAGTGAATTACATACAGCAACGAAATCGTTCTTTTCATCATCTTCCTCTAATTTTGGCACAAAAGCAAGGTCGCTTTCCTCCTCTTTGCTGCTCTTGGCTTTCTTTAATGTGTGCGTATTGGACCCGGTGTCGTCGTCTTCGGGGGATGAGCGCTTCTTGGTGAAGGACTTTTTGAAGCCACCTCCACGTGCACCTCCGCGAGCGCCACCTCGATTGGCTGTGTAGGTACCGGCCATTACGCGTGTGAGATTTGATGTGGTATATGAGCGTAGGAATGAAGGATTGCGATGGGTAGTGGTTCATGCGATTTGATGTTAGGTTGGGATGACGCGTTTCCGCGACGCGCTAAAACGCGGTCACGTGTAATAATGCTGGGAAGTGTTCCAGTGATACTCAGGAGGAGTGATAGATATTGGGGGTCCGTCGTAAGCAAAATCCAATCGGTCGAAATATTACATTCCTGCTCGAAGGAAATATTTGGGATTTGAATTTCTAGTCACCGTAGATTGTTTCATGGGCTTTTATATTTGGAATAGCAGTGATGCTCAACTTTCGGTGAATCCCGAATGAAAGAGATAGGCATACAAGACTTTCGAATAGACCAGCAGAGGGCCTCTATCCCCAAGTGAACTCCATCTCCCCGCATTTTACATATCCTTCCAGTCCCGTTTCCAAGCACCATCTCTCAAATCGCCAATCGACCATTGCCCACCCACCCTGTCGCCCAAACACCACCAATCTCCCTCGCCAGATCTTCCGCCGTCTTCCCATTAGCATCCTTCATACTCCTGATATCCGGCTTGTCCTCTGTCAGCCCCCTCATAATCCCAAGAGCCTCAGCCTCTTGGAACACCTCGGGCGGAAACTCCAACAACGGCAGATTGCTTGCCAACAACAACAATAGCCACGCGACCTCACGGCTCTGTGCCTGCACTGCAGCATGCAATCCAGACTGCATCTCGCCAATCGGATCCTGATACCGTAGCATTGCATCCACACCCACAGTCTTTCCAGCTACTTCTTCCCCATCTCCCATTTCTGCGTCCACCTCCTCATCCTCGTCGTCACTATCGCTGTCTTGTAGCATTTGGACAATGGCCTCCATGTCGCCTTCGCGGCAGAATTCGAGGAAGGCGCGACATTTGCGGTCTTCTGGGTAGGCTTTCAGATAGCTTTCCTCGGAGAGAAGAGGCAGGATGTCGAGATTTTCCTGGAGTCCGCCTTCGTTGTTGAGGTTGCAGAGAACTTGTTGCGCGCCCGCAGAAGACGTGCTAGAAATGTCCGCGCCGCAGTTGGAGCATTGAGTGACTTGGTAAGCCTCGAGCAGGCAATCCCTTTGACCAATTAACATTCACCATGACATTCCTTTTGAAGTCGTCGAACATACCAGTGGAAATGGCAGCCACAGCTCAATTGCACATCGTCTGGCACTGTTTGTGGTTCCGCAGGTGCTTTGCCGGATGAACCACCCATTTTGACATCTTCCTCCTCGTCCAGCTCAATTTCGACCTCCAGCGGCTTCTTGCAGGTGGCACATGTACTCATGATGGGTGGAATCTGGTTTTATGAGGGTTTTGTGGGAAATTATGAGTGGAAGATTGATTTGGAGGGGTTTGCGGGGCAGAAATTTTAACACATCCTGGACGCGTTTCGCGTCTGGCGACGTCACTCTTTCACTGGCTTCCAATACAAATCTCAGGACGAAGAAAAGGTTTTAGAGGATAGGATGAAATACATTTCAAACTAGGGCGAAAGATACAGAAGGGCTTGAATACGAGAAAAAACAATTCATTTCATTTAGTCATCTCACCACCAATTCACCTACTTGCAAGACAGTCCGACAGCATTCAATCACCATGACACGATACACCGATCCTAGAAATTCAAACCAACGACCC
The DNA here is from genome assembly GCA_022560085.1 of Helminthosporium solani. Lineage (NCBI taxonomy): Eukaryota > Fungi > Ascomycota > Dothideomycetes > Pleosporales > Massarinaceae > Helminthosporium > Helminthosporium solani. Next base: position 24,492 of record JAFISD010000011.1, read on the forward strand.
CTTTCAACACCATAATCAGCGCCTGGAATCTAGGTTTATGTTCCCACCCGCAGCGAAGCGCGCAAAGACCATAACTCACCACAATCCTCGATATCGATGTCGGCAACGCAGTGGCACAGTAGCAGTCGCGCATGGAGGCCACGGCTTCGAAACTACGAGGTCTTTCGAAGTTAATTTCGGATCAGGACCGTCAGATTCCGAGGTATCTATTCACTTTTGAAAACGAAGTCATAATGTATAGAGGGGACTTGCTGAAGTCAGTGTGGAAATTGTCCGTGTGCACTTGAAATCAGAGGGAATCTGTGTTTGTAGAGCATTGGCCTTTGATTGGGGGTTGGACACGAGATGTAGATTGAGGAGTACGTGGAATCTGTTAATCGTTCGGGTAGGGTTGATTCCGTGCGTGTGTCTGGGGGTATAGTTATTGTGGTTGAGAACTGTGTCTGTCTTTGCTATTTCGAGGTTCAGTTTTACTTGGTGTGGTACACCGACATTAACATCGATGTTCTCGATGTAGGCTTCCACGACATGTCGCAAGGAGCCCGTGATTGGACCTCCGCCTTGGATCAACTCTATGCCTGGTGATTGGATAGTTGGGAAGTGGTGCTGGGTGAGACTAGTACGGGGTTTTTCAGGGGCAAGGGAAGTGGGCGGCGCGGTTGGCCGGTGGAGTATCGTGTCAGGCGGGTAGACAGGGACATGGCTTTGGGAGAGTTAAAATGGTCAGTTGGTAGGATAGTTAGCGTTGTATCTTTTGCGCAAGAATGTGCTGTAGGTATGTCGTTTATGTAATAATCATTCATCTATCTAGATATAGTTATTACAATTTATCCATCTCCCAGCCATAGTCTGCGATATAAATCGATACCGGCGCACTCTATCTTACACGCATTGCATTACCCACAGTGCCACAGTACAGACTCCACCAGCCATACTTCCTCACTCAAACAAAAAGCGCTACAAAGTCTTTTCCTCCTCTACTTTCTCTAGGAAGATAGCGCGTTGTATATACACGCTTACATTACACCCTCCAACAAGAACCAACTCCCTCCCTCCCTACCAACAAGCGACAGAAGAAAGAAAAGAAGAGAAAAGAAAAAGAGAAGAAAAGAAAAAGAAAGAAAAACCAACAAGATAAATTCCACAACCCTCACTTTGCAAATAACCATTATCTAGCCCACCATCAAACATAGAACACCAAGAATCCGAGTCGATTCATCAGGTCCAAGTCGAAGTGGGAGAATCTATTCCACACCGTACATCTATGTACATCCCCATACTCCATCCCTTCTCCGCCCCGATCTTTCACAACCAAGTCCATAACCCTAACATTAAATTCCCAGCACAAAACTCCCCTCCTACAATCACAACTGCTCAATGTACTGCGGCATACCAAACACATACACCCCATCCAACGACCCCGTACTAAGCGGACTTATTCCAGCCGAATTCCGCGTTCCTACGGGGCTACGCCTAGTACCCGCAGCAGAGAAGGGCGAGACGCAGCTTTCGTTTTCAGTGGGCGCCGGGCTGTGGGGGGGTGAGATGGAAGTTTCGGCGGGGGAGATGTTGAGGTGGGGGAGGTCGGGTCGGTTGGATGCGCTGTGGGTGCTGGAATGGCGGGAGGGGAGAAGAGGAGGGGAAGATAGTGGTAATTGTTGTGAATGGGTTGAGTGGCGTTGTTGTTGTTGTTGTTGGGTAGAATTGGGTATGGAGGATCGTGCATCGAGTGCTGCGGACCATTTCGCCCAGTCGCTCAGGGTGGTTCCGGTGGGGGTGTTTTTCCTAAGTCTTTGGGATAGCGATTTTCGTTTGATGTCGCCGGGGAGTTCTTGGATGTGGGCTTTTGTTGGTAGTTCGGGGACTTTGCTTGTGCCGTCTAGTTCGTGGATTGTTCTTGCGTCGGCTTCGACGGGCGGGGGACGGGCGGGTAGAGGCTCACAGTGTTCTCCTGTGGCTCGGTCGTGCTTTTCTTCGGGCCATTGGGGTGTGTTTTCTTCTTTGGCTTTTTCAAGTTCGGCTTCGAGGGCTTTGGTTTGTAGTTTGCGGCGGCGGCGGTAGGCGAAGTGGGCGAGGAGGGCGATGAAGATGAGGGCTACTGAGGCTGCTACTCCAATTGCTATGCCGCGTTTCATGCCCGGGAGGCCAGATGATTCCTGCGGTTGCGAATCTTGTGGTGAAGTGGACGACGATTCATTTGGGTTCGGCGCCATTTCCTTTCTTCTCTCATGTATGGACTTCTCCTGAACGTAACCGCAGGGGTACTTCACCACCAAAACGTCACGGCTTCAATCGAAGCCTCGCAGATAGTGAGGGCAAAATGCTAGTAAGCAGAGATGAAAGCCCTAAGCTTCCAAGACCTCGACATGGCCATGGCTTTTTGTTCCTCTCTACGGCCTTGAACAGGGCCTGGCTCATGCCTTGGGGCCTCAGACTAACTACGGCACAGCCTCGTCTACGATCGAATGCTGCGAGGCGGACTTTCAGCCCCTTCTGCGACCGTTCGCGCCCGTCGTAGAGTACGACGTGTAGAGCCAATGGGAAGGCTGGTAGGTGATGACTTGGGTGAACCTCGCCTCAAAGATCTTCCACGTCATACTCGTAGGTAACTCTAATGGGCGCTGGTTTTCCCATCGAGGCGCACTGGCTGCGCAGCACAGCACTGGAACAATTGGAAAGCGTCATGGTCGAATGCAACTGTTCGCCTTGTCGTCTAGTTCGTCTTCGCCATGCATAGATAGGGGAGAGTTTGTGGGAAATGCCTGGAACGAATCGCCCCCACCATCTATGTATGTTCCCGCGCCGCATCCCGGTCGGCGTTTTCCAACTCATCCAATCAATCTGCCCTCGAAATTATATCACTCGTCTCATGTCAACACCCCCCAATCCGAATTTGACCTGTTACGTGCCACCAACACACATCCGTACATACGATATGCATAATGTATACCTCATGTATGTACTATAGCTACGGCCGCGTTGAGGTGGCGTATTCCCCTACCCTACTCCAACCAGATAACACCATCGCATACCGTACACACCGCAGGGTGCTATAGGCAAGGTAGGATACGAAGACGCCGTAGTAGGTAGAAGTCGATGTTCCACGCCGTATGAGTGCCCTGGGTGCCTGGGTCTTTGCTGCATGTAACAGTTAGAGGAGGTTATGCGCGAGCCTGCGCTTTCGAAACAGCTACGGACATTTGCTGAAGATGCGTGTTTAGAAATATGCAAAGTAACTAGAAATGTTAGATATCATTGAGTAGAAGAGAGAAGAAATGAATGGTAGGTCTGATTTGCGGAAGACGAAAGATGAAGTACGGTTGGCCCGTTCACTGACTACGGTTTGTAGATAGTTGAAGGATGGGTAGTGTGGGGTTCACCTGTAGGCAGGCGTTTGTTAACGTCAGCAACCATTACGAACCTCAACCTCTACTTCAACTTCAATAAAACCTACCCTCTCTCATTCACATCACGTCACCATCATGTAGGAGAGCCAGCAATGTCAGAAACCCAGAAAAGACTCTATTCTGTAACATATAAACACGCGGAACGCGCAAGGAAAAACAGACGCATCATCTAAACCAAGAACATTCCTCAAGGCGAAAAATTAGAGGCTGGAGAAAACAACAAGAAAACCAGAAGAAGAGCAAGAAGCACTGAACGGAGACAAGAAAAGAAAACAAGAAAGAAAACAAAAAAAAAGTACCACCATCGTCAGAACACCCCTCCGGACAAAGGCGAAGACGACACAGGAAAAAGTTAAAAAACCTGGTCTTCGAAAAGAAAGAAAACAAAAAATCAATCCATCCTCAAACACCGTCTCATCAACCCCATTTTCCCTCGAAACGACGGCATATAGCCGTCACTCCCGACGTCCTTGGTGAAGTCGGTGAGAATGCCGTCCAGCGGTTCCATTACATGCTCCGTAAAAAATACGAAAGCATTAACGAAGGCTATGGGCGCCTCGAAGCCAGGCTCCATCGACAAGTCGCCCGCCATCTCGTTCAAGAGCTCTCCAATGCTGTCGAGGAGGTCAACGGTAGGCACAATACGGTGCCGCGTCTTGGCCAGCATCTGAAGGCGAAGGAGAATGGCGGCTCTCTTGAGGTCATTAGAGACCTTCTCGTACCGGGTTGCCAAGTCCAGCGAGAAATCGAGCGAGAGTCTGTCGAAGGTGATCTTCGACACTTCTTCATCTGTCAAGCCCCAGGACGCGGGCCGTAGCGCGAGCAAGCGGTGATCTGGAAGGCACCAGTCTTGCTGGTTGAGAGGAATCGTTACTGGTCTCTGCACGACAGTGCTACCCACTGGTCGACCGTGGCGGCGGGAGTGACGGCTTCGAGCGGGAGCATGCGCGGGGGCGGGCGTGGATAAGAAGACTGGGGCGTCGATTGACAGCGGCGGCGGCAGCGAGAATGCCTGCGCGCCAGAGAAGACGGGTTCCGGGAATGGGGTGGTGGCAGGAGCAGGGACAGGAACCAGAGCAGGGGCCAGAGCCTGGGCAGTCATGAACGGCGCTGGATCAGGGACGTGAGCGTGCATATCAACCGAAAACTCGCCATCCATCACCATATCAACTTCCTGTCCTGGGAACGACGATGAAGTATCCCGAACATGCACAGGGGCAGCCATTTCTGGCGCACACACGGCAGCAGTTTTAATGACGGGGTCGTCCATGAACATTGGAAGAGTAGGCTCGGAATAGCGAGAACGGGAGACAGTGGCCGTTCTTTCGAACTGCTCGAAAAAGTCCGGAAGGCACCAGCGGGCGAACGGGGCGTGCTCGGGGGCGGCTTGTTGGCAGAACTGCTCGAAGAACATGTCACCTAGACGGTATGGAGACGGTCCACTACTCACCCAGCAGAACGGGGCTGCGGGCGCGGCGACGGGGGTCGCAAGGTCTGGTCGGCGCTGCGTTTCCGCGAGCGGCAGCGACGTTTCCTCGAGAGGGACGACCAGAGGAGGAGACACTACTGGTGGTGCAGACGACCTGACGTGAGACTGTTGTCCCTCAAGAGAGGCGTCTTCATGAGAAGGCGGCGACCACTGTGGTCGCGACGAATCCTCGAGAACGTCGACGGTGCGTGAAGCAGAGGTCTGAATCTCAGGTTTGGATGGTGACTGCTGCTCTTGAGAGACAGCCGCCACCACCATACCCTCCTGTCGGAAGACAGGGAATTCCAGACGTGCACTGCGTGCTGGGACAGCGACACCAGTAGGCGGTGCCGGGTTCACTGGGCCAAGGGCCGGTCCGAAGCAAAAGCGCTGGACGGCGTCGTCCAAGGCGGAGCGAACCCTGGCGGAAGAAGTCGAGCGCGGGCTGGTACCAGAACGGGAGTGGACGTGCCAAGCAGCGTCTTGCTCGAGAACCGGCGGAGGTTGAGGCGGCGAACGACGGAGGGCGGCATCTCGCCTCGCACGACGGTTGGGGGCGTCGGGAGGTGGAGATGTGGGGAGCGCTGGAAGCGACTCGACCCATGAATATGCCGCGTCGAACGCGTACCAGCCAGCCCATAGGGCGCCGACGAAGAGGATGGCGGGAGAGCCGAGCTCGATGGCATCGGCGAAGTGCTCCCGGTCGCCGAGCCAAATTCCGAAGAAAATGCTCGCGAAGCAGAGGGTCCAGGCGGCCAGAAAAGACATGGCGGCGGGAATGGGGGGGGGGGAGGGAGGAAGTGAAGGGGGGACAGAGGGGGGCGGAGAAAGAGATGGGGAGAAGGAGAGGGGAAGTGAGAGAGAGGGACGGAAAAGAGAGAAAGAGAGCGGAAGAGAGATGGAGAGAGGAAAGAAAAGAGAAAGAGAGAGAGAGAGAGAGAGAGTGGGTGAGTGAGGGTGAGAAAGAGAGAGATAGAGAGAAAGAGAAAGATAAAGAGAGGAAGAAATGGTGATGCTCGCAAAAGCTGTCAGTAAGTAGGTACTTTGGAACTCAATCAGAAGTGACTAGAGAGAGAGAGAGAGAGGAGAAGAAGAAGAAGAGTCAGGACAGTTGTTGACGTTATAAGCTCTCTTCCGATTGCTGTTGGGTCCGTGCGAGCGATGGAGGTGAGAGCACAAGAGCACAATAGCAACGGTTGGCCGTGAACGGGTGGAAAAGCGGGGCTGTTCTCGAGAGGGAAGTCGCGATGAACGTGACTGCCAACCGTGGGCCACTCTTGCGGTGAGGAAGCGGCGGTGGCGTGGGAGGGCGGATGGGGAAGGAGCGAGATGTGGGATGTTTTGGATATGGCTTGAAGGGATATGGCTTGGAGAGAGCGAGAGAGGTAGA